>CM024755.1:175262560-175476683 GCA_014218235.1 Colocasia esculenta
CCTACGTGCCTAGAGTGTGTGGGAAAGTGTGTGTGATATGCAAGTATCTAAGAGAAAGGAGAAGAGAGGAAGAGTGGGGGAGGTGATCCTCGTGTTGGTGATGCTAGCTCCTTGCAGAGGCTCCTTCAGCTCCAGAGAAGCCTCCTTGGACGTCCAAAGATTGAGAGGAAGTAGAGAGGATGACTTGTGAAGCTTGGGTGCAATTTTCTCTCTCCTCTCTCAAAGCTTGAGCATATGGACGTCCAGCCTCTCCCCCCCTTGTTCAGAGGGACCAAGGGGGAGTTATATAGACAGTGAGCTCGGGGGAGAGCATTGGATGCTCAAGTGTGAAAACACACTTGTACATATGGCAATCCTTGTGTTTAAGCTCCAACCAATGGGTAGAGGCCATGTAGGATTTTTAACTGATCAAGAGGGTGCCTAGGTGGCCCTATACCCTTGGGAACGGCTATGTGCGTTGCATGGCCGAGACAAGGGCGCTAGTGGGCTGGAATATCGGGTTAGTTGCGCAGACCTGGTAAACCTATATGACTCCAGGGATCAGGCCGCCAACCTCATGCAGACGTCCATCGAGGTGGACGCCAACATGGGTCACGTCCAGGGGGCTTGACACCAACAAGAAGTAGGCGGCCGTCGATGATGCCGTCTACATGGATCCGAGGCTGGTCAAACACATGGTAAAAACGAGTTTAATGGGCCAAATAGCCTTGCGGGAGATGGGCCAAATCTCGCGTCACAGTCGGTAGGAGGTCAGCAGTTTGCAGAGATGGCAGTAGAGGAGCACCACCCCGACCCCGCAGGCAGCACTGGTTCAGCTAGATGTACCCCCAGTGGTAAGGCAGCAGACTCCTATTGCAGCAGCAGCACCTGAGGACCCAACGCGCTTCTAGAGAGGTTCCTTCATCTTCGGCCTCTGACTTTTTCTGGTGACCATGATCCAGACAGGGCAGAGAGTTGGGTCCATGAGCTCGAGCACACCTTCAAGACTATGGACTGTGCAGAGCTAGATCAGGTCAGATTGGCAGTATATCAGCTGAAGGGGTCAGCCCATGAGTGGTGGAGAGCGGTGAGGCAGACCAATTTTCAGTGCAGGAGGCTAGACCAGATCACTTGGCAGGAGTTCCAGGTGGCCTTTCACGGAGAGTTCTTCCCCGACTACGCTTGCCATGAGAGGGGGGACCAATTCCACGAGTTGGTGTAGGGAGACTTGACCATGGCACAGTACCACCAGAGGTTTGTGCAGCTACTTCGACATGTTGCCCACGTGGCCGCTAGTGAGTAGCTCGTACTGAACGGTTCATTAGCGGGCTACGCTCGAAGTTGAGGTGGGCCATGGCTGGCCACCTCTGTGACACTTTGGGGATGGCAGTGGTGAGAGCCACCGCCTTAGAGTGGGAGAGTCAGTTTCAGCCACAGTAGAGTGGAGGCTCAGCAAGGTCTTCTCCGTACCAGCGCCCATCGGGCAGTCGAGGGAGTGTTTCCTCTTCTTTTTCGGGGACAGGCGGTGCTGGTCTGACCTCGAAGTTGAAGAAGCTGTTCACCGTCGTGAGGTAGGCGTCAGTACAGGCAGTCCCAGCAGCAGCGACATCAGCAGGAGCAACCAGTGGACCAGTCGGTGCAATAGGGAGCAGAGCAAAGCTAGAAGGGCATGGGTTGTTTCCACTGTGGGCAACCGAGACACTACAGGCGAGAGTATCCGTTGTTGAGGCAGTAGCAGTAGGCACCTCAGGCACAGTATTGCCCACCCCAGCAGACACAGCACCATCAGTAGCACCAGGGTCAGTTTCAGCAGCCACAGCGGTGCCAGCAGCAATAGCCTCAGCGAGGACGTGGTCGAGGTCGGGTGATGAACATCACCAGAGAGGAGGCGGAGGCCTCTAATCTGGTTGTCGGTACAGTTACTATCCTTGGTAGAACTGCTAGAGTTTTGATTGATCCAGGTGCCATGCACTGTTTTGTTTCAGATGAGTTCTTTGCTACCTTGTCTGAGTTTGCTTTGGAGCGGGCCTATGACCTTGCAGTTGACCTGCCGACGGGTGATTTTGTGCGTACTCTGGGCTACCTAGAGGGTGTCACCGTCGAGGTACAAGGGCCACCAGCTACCAGCCAGGCTGTTTGCCTTGTAGCTCCACGATTTTGATGCCATTCTTGGCATGAACAGGTTAGAGGCGCACTCTGCACTGGTGGTGTAAGGCTCGGCCCCCTTGGCCTTTGGCCCTGTCCTCAGGGTCGCGACATGTGCCCTGGTCATGACATGATCGCGTCAGAGTGGCCTGCCACGACGGGCTTGGTGACGCACCACACCTGGCCGTCGCGTTCTTGTCGTGACGGGGGTGGCCGATGCGTCCTGGCTGCGACGTCTGACGGCATGGCAACTGCTTTTTTGACAAACGTGACCTTATCTTGTCTGTCAGAACGGTCGTGTCGGGTGGCAGACATACAACATTGACCCAACCTGTCAGGCCATCTCTTTCACTACAAGAAAATGCGCTATTTCCGACGGACTGAATCCGTCGAAAATCCGACGGTATTCCGTCGGAAAAGCGCCTTCCGACCGCTTTCCGTCCAAGCTCGTCGAAACTATCCGTCGGAAACTGGTTAGAAATTTCCGACGGATGACAATTCCGTCGGAATTGGTCGAAAACTCTGACATATATAATTCCGTCGGAAGGGGAGGGGGGCCGGGTGCAGGTGGGGGGTGGGGGGGAAGGGGATGGGGGGTGGAGGGGCGCCGTGTGCAGGTGGGGGTTGGGAAGGGGAGGGGGGCCGGGTGGGGGGGGCATCGTGCAGGGGATGGCCGGGGCCGAGGGGAAGGGGACGAGGGCCGAGGGGAAGGGGAGGGGGCCGCGTGCAGGGGCCGGGTGGGGAGGGGAGTGGGGCCCGGGTGGGGGGGTGGAAGGGGAGGGGGGCCGGAGGAAGGTGGCGGGGGTGGGGAGAGAGGGGGAGGTGGAACTCACCGGGAGAGGGGTGGCCGGCGGCGAGCAGCGGCAAGCGGGCAGCGGCGGCGGTGGCGGTTTCGGCGGCGTCGGCGATCGGCGTCGGCGAGGGACACGCGGCGAGCTGCTCGACGACCGCGGCGAGAGAGAGAGAGAGGAGAGAGAGAGAGAAGAGAGAGAGAGAGAGCGCTGAGAGGAAAAGGGGGATGGGTGTTTCCGGCGGAGGTAAAGGTATTTTACCGACGGCATTTCCGACTACAAATATCCGTCGGAACTTCCGACGGATATTCCGACGGATCGGAATATCAGTCGGAATTACTACCGACGGATATCCGACGGTAATATGTTCGTCGGAAGATCTGTCGGTATTATTTCATTACCGACGGATATTGCCGACGGAAATATTTCCGTCGGAACTTCTGACTTATTATCCGACGGACATATATCCGTCAGAAATATCCGTCGGTAATCCCGCTTTCTCTTGTAGTGTTTTGCTTTTCCGGTCTTTGAGATTTGACCGCCTTTTCGGGGTCGCGCAGGGGGCAGCCGTCGCGACATGATCGTGCCACCGACGGGCATCGCGACATGCTCCTTGTCGCGCTAGGTTGGCCCGTCGCGTTTTGGGGGCCGTCGGTTTAAAACCGAAGGCGCGCCCCATTCTCCCCCTCTCGCCCTCTCACTTCCCCTCCTTCCCCTCTCCTTCCCTCTCAAGCTCCTCTGACGTTTCTCATCTGTTCTTCTCGTTCGAGGTGATCGTGCTGAGGTGGGGACGTCCTGTTCGTGCACGGGACGTGGTTGTGGTGCTTGGGGAAAGGAGCAGGTGGCCATTCCGACATGAAGGCCCCAACGGGTCAGCCCTACTTGTGGAGGTAGGGACCCTTGATCCTCTCACCCTAAGCATGCTCCCCTCCCCGTAGAGACGGTGTTTGCTCGTGGTTTAGGGTCGTGGGAGTGTGTCGTGGTTGAGTGAGGTTTTCCATTCGAGCATAGATCCATGCTTTTATGGGGTTTGAGGGTGGTTTGGATGATTTACAGCTTTCAATGTATGTTGAGCATGCTCCCCTCCCCCTGTGGTTTGTGTGTACCCCATTTTTGGGGAGGTTTCTGTGAGGGTTGCTCCGGAACCCCCCTTGGCTGAAGACGCGACCGCTATAGAGGTCGGGATCTTGTCGTGATGGCCAGGCCGGTCGCGACATGATCGTGATGCTCTTGAGCGTCGCGACCTGGTCGTGACAGCTTGGGCCGTCGCGACAGTGTCGGGACATGGCTGGGCGTCGCGACCTTGTCGCAACGGCCCGAGGGGTCGCGACCTCAGCCGAGAGACAGATTTGTTCCTGCTTTGCTGTTTTCGCTTTTTCGTTATGCTCGCGGCACCTATGCTAGTCCCCCTAGTATGGTCCTACACTAGTCGTTCGCCTAGTGCTTGGCACTTGAGGGCTTGTCCCATGAGAGAGGTGGTTACCGTTGCCTGGGACCCCCGTTCTCGGGAGCCTGTTGAGGGAGTACTCCAGGCTAAGAGCATGCTCGAGTTGGACTGGGATGCCGAGGTCAGTTTGGAGTTCTTCCCGGTGCAGTTCAACTAGTCCTTTTCTCACTAACTCGCTCTTTGCGGCCCTGGAAATGCTTAGAGAGGCCAGGCGTGGGACCGTAGTCCGGCCAGACTACGGCGGTTACTGTTGTGTACTTTGTGTCCTACCTCGCTCTGACGAGATGTGGGGGTCAGGACCCGGGTCGAGGATAAGACGCCAGTGGGCGCACCTGACCTTTGACTAGTGATAGTGCATTCCGTAGCTAGTGTTCCTTGTCCAGGCGGAGTTTCCCCTTGTCTGCATTTTACTAGCCGTGTGGTGGTCGCGACGAGTAGTCGTACGGAGTTTCCGACCATGTTGTACTTCCGTACCATTGCTAGTTAGTAGTTTTGCTTTTGCACTTCCATTCATAGGTAGAAGATATAACTGCTGTCATTTAAATTGATTATATATATATATATTCTTCTACCTGTTAGAGCCAGTAGGAGATTGGTAGTCCCTACTGAGCTTCTGTTGTGAAGCTCATCCCTCATTTTTCCCAGGTGAGACTTCTTAGCAGCGGCAGGGCACGCGCCGGACGGAGGAGAAGGGGCGGTAGTAGAGGTCCTCGTAGCTAGCAGTGATCCCCCTTGCCTCAGTTGTACGTCACCCTCGAGGTATGCCCCTAAGAGATTTGTTATCCCCTGCTTTTACTTGTACTAGTGTGTGTGTGTTGGGACTGTGCCTAGAGGGTACACAGTGGACACATTCTCCTTTCTGCTTCCGTGCGTGTGTGCTCCTAGTTGTAGTCGACGTTTACTTCCGTTACATATCTTGTTAGATTCATGTTATAGCCCTTCTGGGTCCCCGGATCCGTGGGCGACGATTGCGAAAAAAAATCGGGTCCTCGGCTTGGGCCGAGGGTCAGTTTTTGGGTCATTATAGGTGGATTGTCAACGAAAGACTGTGAGGTTCGAGATACCTGGAGTACCTGTGCTTAGCTTCCGAGGTACCCAGTCTGTCCGCCGACCCTTTGCCTCTTTCTGTAGAGCTCGACGCCTCATCAGAGACAATTGTGTTGATTTCCTGGCTTCTGTGTGTGTCTCGGATTCTGGTGAGATATTTGTTCCAGACGTGCTTGTTGTTTGTGAGTTTGCTGACATGTTTCTAGAGGATCTACCTGGCTTGCCGCCTGAGCGGGAGGTAGATTTCTCCATTGAGTTGCTTTCGGGGCTGATGCTTATGTCCAAGGCACCGTACCGGATGGCGCCGACGGAGCTGCGGGAGTTGAAGCGTCAACTAGTGGAGTTGCTTACGTTGGGCTTCATTCGTCCTAGCCGTTCGCCGTGGGGAGCGCCTGTTTTGTTTGTGATAAAGAAAGATGGCAGCCTCAGAATGTGTATTGATTATCGACAGCTGAATCAGGTGACTGTGAAGAACAAGTACCCTTTACCCAGGATCGATGACTTGTTCAACCAGTTGAAGTCAGCTTCAGTGTTCTCGAAGATCAACTTGAGGTCGGGCTACTACCAGTTGCGGATCCGCGAGTCAAACATCACCAGATCAGCTTTTCGTACCCGCTACGGCCACTTCGAGTTTGTCGTGATGCCTTTTGGCTCACGAATGCACCGGCAGCGTTCATGGAGTTGATGCATAGCATGTTTCGAGAGTACCTGGACCGGTTCATGGTGGTGTTCATCGACGACATCCTGGTGTACTCAGAGACGACAGAGGAGCACGAGGTTCACTTGAGGCTGGTGTTGCAGACTTTAAGGAGTCACCGACTGCACGCCAAATTCAGCAGGTGTGAATTTTGGCTAAAGGAGGTGCAGTTCCTTAGTCAAGTTGTTTCTGGTGCAGGTGTGGTGGTAGATCCCGCCAAGGTTGAGGTAGTGGTTTCTTGGGGACAGCCCACTACAGTTGCAGAGGTTAGCAGTTTTCTGGGGCTGGCGGGCTACTACAGGAGGTTCGTGCAGGACTTCCTTTGAGTTGCTGAGCCTTTGACCAGGTTGACCAGGCGGGAGACCAGGTTTGTGTGGACAGTAGAGTGCGAGCACAATTTTCAGGAGCTAAAGAGTCGGCTGACTTCAGCTCCGATCCTTGTGGTACCTTCTCGCAGCGGCGGCTTTGTTGTCTACACAGACACTTCGGGGACTGGTTTGGGTGCTGTACTGATGCAGCGCGGTCGAGTTGTTGCTTATGCTTCTCGTCAGCTGAAGAAACATGAGCAACACTACCCGACACACGACTTGGAGCTTGCAGCGGTTGTGTTCGCCTTGAGGTTGTGGAGGCACTACTTGTACGGAGAGGTGTTTGAGGTTTTCACAGATCACCGAAGCTTACAGTACGTCTACACCCAGAGAGATCTGAACCTCAGGCAGCGCAGGTGAGTCGAGTACTTGAAGGACTACGACTTTACCCTTTCCTATCACCCGGGAAAGGCTAACGTCATAGCAGACGCTTTGAGTAGGAGAGCCCACTTGAGTTCTTTGTTGGTTAGACACTGAAGACTCTTGGAGGATGCCACTCAGGGTGTGCTCACACCGTCTAGCCTTCGAGAGAGAGCAGTGTTGGCCAGCATGACAATTTGCCTAATGTTATATCAGCAGGTGATCAAGGCATAGAGTGTAGATGTAGACTTGGCAGACGTGTTGCAGTTGCCTGAGGTAGAGCTAGACGAGGACAGCGAAGTCAGGTTCAGAGGCATGCTCTACATTCCGGAGGACGTCAGGGAGGAGGTGCTGGCTGAGGTGCACAGGTCGCAATACTCTATTCATCCGAGCTCCACCAAGATGTACCACGACTTGAGGGTACTCTTTTGGTTGCCTGGGATAAAGAGAGATATCGCTGAGTTTGTTTCGCACTGTCTTACATGTCAGCAGGTGAAGGCAGAGCACCAGCGTCCTGGTGGTGAGCTGCAGTCGCTTCCCATTCCTGTGTGGAAGTGGGAGCACATCACCATGGACTTTGTTTCTGGCTTACCTCGCACTTCATAGGGGCACGACAGCGTTTGGGTGATCATCGACCGGATGACAAAGATAGCTCGCTTCCTACCAATCTGAGTAGCATGGTCAGTAGACAGACTTGCTCGGTTGTTTGTGGACAGAGTGGTGCCTTTGCTCGGAACCCCTGTCTCTATTGTCTTAGATAGAGATCCTAGGTTTACTACTCATTTCTGGCGCGGCTTTCAGCGAGCACTTGGCACCGAGTTGAGGTTGAGTTCAGCCTACCACCCACAGACAGACGGGCAGTCGGAGAGGACCATACAGACCCTCGAGGACTTGTTGAGTGCGTGTTGCCTAGACTGGAGTGGCACGTGGGAGTCACACTTTCCCATGGTAGAGTTTTCGTATAATAATAGTTTTCACTCCAGCATCGGGATGGCGCCCTACGAGGCTAGGTATGGTCGACCGTGCAGGACACCGTTGCACTGGCACGAAGTTGGTGAAGGCAGTTGTTGGGTCCAAAGTTGGTGCAACAGTGCGCAGACACCATGAGGCTAATTAGACAGAGGTTGCAGATAGCTCAGAGCAGACAGAAGAGCTACGTTGACATTCGCAGGAGGCCACTTTAGTTCGAGGTAGACGACAGTGTGTTTCTTCGGATCTCGCCCACCAAGGGCATTCTCAGGTTTGGGAAGAGGGGCAAGCTCAGCCCGAGATTTGTTGGCCTCTTTCCCATCCTGGAACGGAATGGTGAGGTTGCTTACAGGTTGGCTATTCCGTCTGAGTTGGCAGGTGTTCACGATGTTTTCCACGTCTCGCAGCTGAGGAGGTACTTGCCAGACCCTTCGCACGTGTTAGACTACTCACAGCTCGAGGTCGCCCCAGATTTTTTCGTGCCAAAGTACCCTGTTAGCGTGGTGGACCGTAGGGTGCAGCAGCTTGCAGGAAGCAGATCCCGCTCATCAAGGTGGTTTGGGAGCACCGCACCGGTGGTGAGGTCACTTGGGAGCCTGAGGACGAGATGTGAGAGTAGTTCCCTTACTTGTTCGAGTGAGAGATACATTGTTTGCCTCTTTTCCCTCTAGTTTCGCCCTTAATTTCGAGGATGAAATTGTTTTTTTTTGTTGGTTAGATTGTAACATCCCTCCTTGCCCTTGGTCAGTCCCTACTATTAGAGGTAGCGACACTTGGGATGTCACCTTATGAAGGCGATAGTGTGGTTGTCGCGTTCTGGTTGGGAATGCGATGGGCATGCTGTCTCATTCACCCTCTGACCGCAGCATGCATTTTTGTCATCTTACTATCGGGTTTGTTGCGACGGGTGTCAACCCCTGAAAGTGGGAAGGCGACGGGTCAGACGTCACGATCTGGTGTCAGCTCTGCGAAGTTGACGTGTGGCGTTTCCACTAGTCAGTTTGATCTTGACCATGGGATAGCGACGAGATGGGTGTCGCATTCACTTCATTGAACACGACAGGCAAGTCGTCGCGTTCTCATCGCCAAGGCTTAAAACCTCCCCGATGACAGAACACCCTTCTCTTCACCCTCTCAACTATTTTCCCCTTTGCTCCGGTGCTGTGAGGGTGTTCCCTCCGTGGGAGCTTGGAAGGGAGGCTTGTGGCTTGATTTGGTAAGTGTCATGGTTGCTTTGCATGGATGTGCTTGGTTTGCTCTGTGCATGATTGGTGTTTTCTCCCTCTCACTGTTCCCCTTTCTTCTTGTATGGTGCATGCTCCTCTCCATCGGCTCATGAAGAGGTCAAGCTCGACTTGTGACGGCGGCTTTTGGAGGTGGAGGGGTGCTAGCCTACGAGAAGGCCCCTCTGGGGTGGTTCTTCATTTGGATGTTGGACCCTCACCCTCCCCCTAGCTCTAGCATGCTAGGACCCAAACCCTCCTTCCTCCAAGCCTAAATCATGTTAGGTGGTGCATGTATTCATCTGGTTTCTGTACATTGGTTGCTTTGTGGTGTTTGTTTCATGCTTCATTTGAGGAGAGCATGTGAGGGTACCATGTTTGCATGTGAGTTGAATGAGTGTAGTTTGACTTTCCATGAATGCTTGGGGTTTCTTGAGGGTGGTTTGAACCTATATAGCATGTTCATTTCACCATGCATGTTCCCCTCCCCATGGTTTGGTTGTATGGGTGGAGTTTGGCCCTGAAGGGGGGTGTCCACGAGTGTGCAAAACCTGTGGTCGCGACACGGTTGGTGTCGCGACCCAGGTCGCGACACCCCAACACATCGCCTTCAGTGCCCAGGAAGCGACGCCCACCCTGTCGTGTTCTGGTTGTGACAGGGTGGCTGTCGTCTTCTGTTCTAGTGTTTACACTGTTGTTGGTTGGGGTCTCAGGCTGTTACCTGGACCCCTCTGGTCGCGACAAGATCCCTGTCGCGACATGGTTGCGACTGGTTCTGTGTCGCCTTCCTAACCTAGGTTGCGACAGGTCGAGTGTCGCCTTCAGGTGGCGACAACCTATGCGTCGCCTTCTCAGTCAGAGAGGGAACTTGGCAATCTGTAGTTCAGAGTTTTCTGCTTCCGCTGCGACTCAATTTTCTTGGCACCTGTGCTGTTCCTAGTGCAGTGCTACTCTAGTCTCTTTGCCCGGTGCTAGGCACTTGAGGGCTTGTTTGCGAGACAGGTTGTTACTGTTACTTGAGACACCCATCTCCACGCGTTTGTTAGAGGGAGTTCTCCGGGCGGCGGGCATGCTCAAGTCACTGACTTGGAGTGGAGGGGAAAACGGTGGGGACAGCAGCGTAGAGTCGTTTGTAGAGCTCTCTTAGCTGGATCTGGGTCGCCGAGGTAGTTGTGGCACTCGTTCGGTGAGGACCAGCTAGTCCCTTCTCACTGTCTCACTCTACCTGACCGGCTGACTAGTGTAGTGTACTGTAGCTAGTGTGTTTGTCCAGGCAGTCTTGACTGTCTGAGTTTACAGCCTTGGATTTTCCTTGGTGCCGCGTTTTATACGGGTTTCCGGTCCTGACGTATAGCCTAGACTAACGACCGTGTAGTTTCTTTCATGCTTCCGCACTTAACTCTTTTTAGTAGAATAGAATCTACTGCTTTATTTAATTATTGCACCTTAGTTCTATTCTGCTGTTAGAACCAGTGGGAGATCGGTTGTCCCTACTGGGCTTCTTTGTGAAGCTCACTCCCTCTTTTGTAGGTGAGACTTCACAGCAGCTCCCTCCACGGCGGACTGAGGAGACGGGACCGTAGTAGATGGCGTCCCCAGTGAGTAGTGTTTCCCCAGTAGTTGTACTTCACCCTCGGAGTATGCCCCTAAGGGGCATGTTATTCCCCTTTTAATTCAGCACTTGTACTTTACTTACTTTGGGACTGTACTAGACTGTTACTTAGTGTTGGACCTTTTTCTTCCACTTGTGGTGCACTTTAGTACGTTTGTTGTTATTTATCTCTATTAGATATCTTGTTAGACCGATCCGTTAGCCCTTCCAGGTCTCTGGACCCGTGGGCGGCGGTCCCTACGGTCGGATCCTTAGTCGGAGCCGAGGGTCTGGGCGTCGGGGTCGTTACAGTCGGTCCGACCCGTCGCAGTTTCCGCCGCACTTAGGGGCCTAACCTGGTTCATGAGAACGCGACCGGCCCGACTGTCGCAACTTGAAACACAATGGGTACCCCCGTCGCGATTCAACTGTTTCAACCAGAATCCTTATTTTCACATAAACCCTTAGTAATTAGGCTATTTAATCACTGTTAACCCATAATTTGCACTGTGATGAATAGTAACGAATAGTTTATTAATATTGGGTAATATTTACATGAAATCCATTAAATAAAAGTTATGTGCATGATTATTCTTACTCTCATGATTTCTTTACACATGCACACACTAAACGTTAATGTTTGTCATGAAATCTTATTAAATTACCCAATAATATATCTAGTAATTAAGTATAATTATTCACTTAATCTCCCTATTATTTTAATGAACTTGTTTTCGTTATATCTGCATGATTTTTATACGTTATCATGTCCCTCTGCCTTCGAGCACTCAAGGCACGACAGACACTTGTTTTGTACACACTTCTTTCTTGACTTGGACCACTTCTCCATTGGGAATACTCCTGATAGGACCAGGGACTCCTTGTCAAGACGTTCGTAAGTTTCCTTTGCTTTGGCGGACGTCCATTGCCAATGAGCGGGTTGTCCCATTAAAATCCTTTACACCTTAGGGATCAGCATGATCCAACGGCCTTAGTGTGTTCTCTCTTATCTTGAGATTATGCCAGACCTCTTCATAGCATGGCTAGCGGATGGTTGTGACTTCTACCGAACTGCCGACACACGTCCATATGTTGTGCAACTGTGATTATCGCTTGTTTATCGTTATTTTATGATTTTGCCCTGTCTCATCTACTATCTCTATACTCTCATCTGCTCACATTCTCTCTACACTCTCGTCTATTCGTCACTTACTCTCATCTATTCTTGGTACTCTATTGGCCATCTTGTGATTGTCTAAGATAAAAACATGACTATGCTAAGCAACATTATTTTCTCGCTCGATACTAATCTATGACAATCATTTAATCATTTTACTTGAACTCGTGGTTGAAAGAATATCGACCAATACATGCTATCGTGACTAGTGCACTTTTGTGCAATCATACATGTTATCTCGTTATATGGTCAATCCTTTATCATACTTGTTGAGCTATTTACATGTGAAAGCATTGCTATCTTGTAACATCACTCTCGTGACTATACTTGATCGTTGTCGTTAGTTACCCTGCTTGATAAGACATTAAACACTTAAAGCATGCTTGTTTATATGAGATATTAAGTCCTACCAGACATTTATCGCTCATCCTGCGTTATTTATTTCATGTGTTTCAGGTGAGTCCGATGGAGACTACCACACGAATGAGGAAGGGAATGAGCAGACCAGGAGTGACCCGCTTTTACGACAACCCATGCTTTTTAGTTAGTTAGTTAGTTAGCTATGAGTCAGTTAGTTGTAATAGTTAGATTTGAATAAAGTACTCTGGGTCCTAGTTATGACTCTGATTAGTGAATGTAATAGTTGATTGAGGAGTTATTAATGAAGTTGGATTGCATTTGACTTTATTCCAATTGGTGTAATGGTGGATGTTTATTTTCTCACTCGATACTATTTAATAACTGTGTTACCGCTCCGATATTTTGTGTCGGGGAGTTACACCTAACCCCTTAGCCATGAAATTGGAGTTCTCCCCAAGCTTATTAGATGGATAAAGGCTAGAAAAAGGGAGATAATTATGGGAAATTTGGAGTTGGATGAGATGGGAGAGTTCTAAGTGAATAAGGAGACTTTAAACATACAAAACTCTCCATTTTCATCTCTAGCCGATCCTAGGCACCCTCTGGAGCTTGGAGAATGAGAAGAAGAAGCACTTGGACGTGTAGATCAAGGAAGAGTAGATTAGGAACAAGGGGATTTCATTTTCTTCAACCTTTCTACCCTAGGATCTCAAAAGCGTTCAAAGGTAGGCAATCTCTCAAGCAAAAGCTAATTAACTTCGACCCTAGGTAGACCATGATCCTATCTTCGAAAGCCCCATATTTTTCTCAATTTTTATCATGCCATTTAGGAGTATTTCATGCTCCAATTTTTGTTGAGAACATGTACGCGAACCCTCATGTTCGCCCTAATTCTATGTTCATGATTGATCTCGCACCATGAAACTTTTCCTACATACTACATTATGTTAGGAATCTAATGACCCTATTTTCCCCAATTTCTATCAAGTACCCTATTCAGATTAAACTGTATTTCATCACTATGTATGATTTTGGGTCATCGCAAAGTAACTTCATCATGGCATGCCCATACCATATCCAATCTCTAATTATTCGTTGCTGTGGATATATATGCATGTCTAGTTTCGTTTAAAAGTGGTTTCATGATTTTAGTACACAATTTTATATAAATTTTACAAGTCCCTTGTATCACCATTGGAAGGATAGGACCGAAACCCAAGGTGAATCAGTCCACTGTTGGGGATCGGCCTGACCCTCTGAGAACATGATGGCCCCACCCATCGCGATTCTCAAAAGGTTGCGACAGGGGGGCACGTCGCGACATGAACGCGACGGCCCGACACGTCGCGTTCTTCACATCCTGTTCCGATTGGCCTTAACACAATAGATCGACACATCACATTCTGGACCATTTGCTCAAATCGCGACCGGTCACCCCATTGTGATTACAACATTAATCGATTGGCCTGATCCAATTTCTGTGAACGCGACCGACCTTCCCGTCACAATTTAAAATGCGATAGGTACCCCCGTCGCTTTCTTACTGTGTAAACCAGAACCCTAATTCTTCATGCAAACTGTGTTAAACATGCCATTTAATCAATGTTTAACTCCTGCTACATACTGTTATGAACAGTAACGACATGATTATGGATAATGGGTATTAATCACATGATTTCTTTTAATTTAAAATATGTGTGCACGATTATATCTTGCTAATTTGATTCTCTTACACATACACACACTAAACATGAATTTTTGCCATGAGACCTTACTGAAAATTATTCAATAATATATCTGGTAATTAAGTGAAATTAATCATATAATTTCCTTATTATTTTAAATGAACTTGTCTTCGATTTATCGCTAGATTTGAATACTGCTATCGCATTCCTCTGCCTTCGAGCACTCAAGGCATGACGGACAATTGTTTCTTTACACACTTCTATCTTGGCTTGGACGACCTCTTCGTTGGGAATACTCCTGACTGGACTAGGAACTCTTTCTCGAGGGCTTCGTAAGACTTCTTGGCTTTGGTGGACGTCCATTGCCGACGAGCAAGTTGTACCATCAATACCTATTTTACCTTTAGGGATCAACATGATCTAATGGCCTTAGTTGTTCTCTCTTACCTTGAGATCACGCCGGATCTTTGGCTTGTGTTCATAGCACGACTATTGGGTAGTGGTGACTTCTACCGGACTATCGGCACACAACCGGGTGTGTTGTGCAACTGATATTATTGCGTGTTTATCGTTGTTTTATGAACAATACCATGTTCTCATCTACTAGCTCTACACTCTCATCTGTTCACGTTCACTCTATACTCTCATCTATTCATCAATTACTCTCGTCTATTCTTGGTACTCTATTTGGCCATCCATTTGATTGTCTAAGATAAAATACATAATCATGCTAGACAACATTATAAAGGGCCCGATCTGGTCTTGGGAGGTGCGCCGAATGGCTATAACTCGCAGGGGTTTAATGATCAGGGTATACAGCATAATACCCAAGTGCCATACTATGTATCAAGATTTAATCTATGACAATCAATCAATCACTATATTATGTTCTCTTGGTTGACAAGAAGTTCGACCAAAACATGCTATCCCTACTAGTGCACTTTTGTGCAACGTTACATGCTATTTCATTACACGGCCAATCCATTATCATGCCAGTTGTGCTATTTTCATGTGAAAGTACCATCGTGCTCTTGCTACCATGCGACATTATTCTCTTGACTATACTTGATCGTTCTCTATAGTTATCTTACTTGACAAGACATTAATCAATAAAAGCATGCCTATTTACACGAGATATTAAGTCCTATTGGGCGATTATTGCTCATCTTGCGCTATTTATTTCATGTGTTTTTAGGTGAGTCTAATGAAGACTACCACACGCACGAGGATGGGGATGATCAGGATCAGGAGTGACCAATTGTTTCAACAACCAAAGCATTTTGTAGTTAGTTAGATGGATAGTTAGTTTGTAGTTGTTTTGTTTGAATAAAATACTCTGGGCCCATAGTTTTGTCTCTGAATTAGTGGATGTAATAGATGATTTGAGGAATTATTAATGAAGTTGGATCATTTGGTATTATTCTAAATTTGTGCAATGGTTTGATGTTATTTCTCGCTCTATACTATTTAATTAACTGTTTACCGCTCCGATATTCCGCGTCGGGGCGTTACAATTTTGTGGTATCAAAACCTAGGTTATTCTTAAGTATAGGATGATCTAGGTTTGACCTGCCTCGACTAAGAATCTATTTCCATACCTATGTGAGAGATGGTTAGAACCATGGGTGATAAGTTAAAAGAAACTTACTGTAACATAGTGCATTTTTCGGATCTTCGTGGATTGTTGATCAGTGGTAGTTCGGATCTGTGTTTATTGGCTTTGGTTTCGTTTGGTGCTCATGACCAATATGGGTTCATTGGGCCTTGGTTGTGGTTTCCGCGCGTTGTGTGGAGCTTAGTGGGCCGACAGGTTAGACCCGTAGTGCCCGTTGGTTCACTGATGTGAACGCGACGGAGGTGTAGGTCGCATTCTGAATGCGTCGGTAGTGGGGGTCGCGTTCTGGTTGCCTCCGCTGGGGTCGACGTCTGCATTTGTGCCACGTGTCACGCATGGAGTGGAGCTTGCTGACGTCAGGATTGGAAAGGCGACGCCCTAGTCCGCCGCGATCAAGTCGCGACGGGAAGGTACGTCGCGATTCAAACCGCTGTTCAGTTTTTAAGAAGGCTGGCCGAACAGAGGTTTCACAAGTTCTGCTCGACCAGGGGAGGAGCTGCTGCGGGCGATTCGGCGTTCCGGCGTGGTGTTCGATGCGCTCTCGACGCGAGGACGTCACGAGGAGTGGGGGAAACGCCGCGCCATGCTTGGATTGTGCGTTCTTTGTGAAGGTAGAGAGTTCTACCTTGATTTGTTGCGTAGATTGCATATTGGGTTGTTTACTGCTTTAAAAACAGTAGATACCATGTCTAGGAGGTGAAATGTGCATGAAAACTGGGTTGAAACGAGATTTCGAGTGGTTTGCATGGAAGATCCAGAGATGGTTCCCGGATTAGGGTTTTTACCTGAGAAGGTGACGGTCTTTGCTGTTGCGACTAGATCGCGACAGGCCGACCTGTCGCGACAGGGTTTGTTATCGTGACATATCGTGGCGTCGCGATCAGAAGGCGGTCATGGCCTCTGTCGCGATCGCAACCGAGGATTCTGCTTTGTAGGCTGTTGGTGTTTTGGTTATTTGATTATCGTTTAATTATTGTGCATGGCAATGTCACTTGTATCGCTCAGTGAGCGTGGTTAGTGTGTTGTTTGTGTGTGGTTTGCGTGTTTAAGGGTGGTGCTCATGAAGTGAGCATGCTTTTATGTGATGTTTATATAGTTTAAGTGTTGTGCATGAGTATGCATGGCTAGTGGTCGATATTGTGATTATTGTAGTGTAGCTGGTATATCTAGTATGAGGTGGCCGGGCAGTGAAGGTTCACATATGAACCTATCCCTAGTCTATTATGGTCTTTTAAAGAGTATTATAATGATATATTTGTTAAGTAATGTGTATTGCCGTAGAGGTCACAGGGTGACCAATGACAGGCAAGGTTGTATGTATTGTTGTGATATATGTATGTTTTAGTGTGAGATGGTTTGGAGGACACATGGTGACCAATGATAGGCCAGGTATGGTTAACTTCTATGATTTATGTGTGTGTTGCGTAGAATAGCTTGTGGGTCATGAAGTGACCAGGTCAAGCTAGTTCTTACGTTCGTATCGTGGATTGTAATAAAGATTATATGAGTTTATAACGTGGTTTGTGCATTGCTGAGTTTGGTGGTCCGGCGCCTATTCCAGAATGCCTCTTCAGTTGGGAGCCCCAGGTTTTGTGTGATCCAGGCACCTGTGTGTGCTCAGGGCTTGTCCCGGTGCAGTGGTACCGTCGAGGTCTTGTCGTCTTCCTAGACACCCTCACTCTCGAGGAGAGTTGTCATCCGGCTGAAGGAAAGACGGCAGTGGGATAGTGACTTGTGAGAGTTTGTGTTTAGTCACTTGTAGCACGCTCGTAGCTGGGGGTTACGGACACCAGTAGATGTACTGGCCCTGGCTAGTCCTGTTACTAGTGCTCACTTTAGAGAGCTCAAGCCAGAGTCTCTAAAGGTGCCAGGATGGCCTGCAGGGTGTGTGACCTGTAGGTTGTGGTGGTTTGGTTGGACTCTACAGTTCTTTGGCTTTACTTATGTTGTGGAGTTGCAGTTGGACCTTTTGTCCGTGACTGAGAGACTGAGAGGTAGTGCTTGTGTTGTGTTGTCCAGGTTGGACACTGGCGTCATGAACCAGTAGTCTGTCCCGTGTGGTGGCATCGTGCTTTCCGGCTCGTGCTTTGCTATTGGTTATATCGTGTGTTGGTTGTAGTTTTACCCGTTGAGGTGTGCCTTGATGTTGGCACGGTTGTTATTGTGGTTAGTGAGTGGAGACTCACTAATTGTGGTTTGCTTGGTTGGGGTGTGCCCTCGTGGTGGCACAATTGTGTTTATGTTCCGTGGTGGTGCCTCATGGCGGTAGGTACTTGTGCCTTTTGTAGGTACTGGTTTCTCGTAGTACGCTAAGTACTAGCCCTTTTCAGATGGTGAGGTGGAGGTCATGCGGTGAGACCTTCCACTTGTTGTGTTTCACCCTTCCTTGGGTAAGTTTTCGAGTATGATTGACACCGTGATAGCCAGTCCTGTTCTTAAAGTATGATATTCGATACATTGTGATTTAAGGGAATAAAGGATTAGCTTTTGGTTAACAATCCTGTTGCCCATATGTTTAGAGGCTTTCCAGTGAAGCTAGTAGCTTAGGCAATGCTTTGCCTGTGTGGCTTACAGCTTAGGCGACCAACGGTTGAGGTGGTGTGCCTGTGAGGCTTGTGGCCTAAGCTTTACAGTTATTAAGTAGTTTAGTGGTACTGTTGTCTCTTAGTCTTTCCGAGATTTGCAGCAACTGAGTTAAGTATGTTTAGTATTGTTAATTATGCTTTGTTGTGAGCATGATATGGTTTGGCCTCCGGTGTTGCCAGTGAGACCCGTTGGGGTTGAGGTTCTTCTGTGTTGTGTGTTGTTTTAGGTGGTTCTCTATTGAGCCAGTGACTTGTTGAGGCTCACTCTCTTACAGTTCTTTTTAGGATTTACCGTTGGTGTCGCTTGAGGAGGTGGTGTGTCAGACTTGTACCACCAGCAGTAGTATTAGTATAGTTTTGTGAGCTTGTGCTCCCTCGGGGTATGCCCCAGGTAGTTGTACTCTTTTTAAATTGGACATGTAATAATGTAATGGGACAGTTGTAAATTGTATAAGCAGATATGAGCACATATCTTTTCTTGTGTCTCTTACTGTTGTGGTTTGTCTTTTATATTCTTCCTGGACACGCGTACGAGCTATCCCTTGCGAGACTTCGGTCCGTTCGCGGGAGACGGATCTGGGTATGGACCCTTATTGGGTATAAATATCCAGGGCCGTTACATTGGTATCAGAGCAATGGTCCAGTTAGAGTATGAAAAGACATTAAGATTACAATGTCCCAATACATGATTTAATGTCCACTGCTGGTAGTAAGTCTGTAGTTTCCTCTGTTTTTAGTATGGTTTCCATATGAGTTTTGATATATGAATTGTATGTATAGTTGGTTGGATCAGTAATTATGGGTAATAGCAGATATGATTGGTGATGTAGTATGAGTGATTATTGGATTGTGATTAAAGTATAATTGATTAAAGATTTTTATTATAGAAATTGAAAGAATTAGTGAATTCAGTTATGAAATTCACTAAAAAAGTGTTTTATGAGAATCAGAGCTGGTAGAGAAAGGTATAAAGTAGTGATGTGATGGAACAATAGAGGAAATTGTATCATGATGAGAAATAGGGCTTTGTGATTATAACTGTTAAATGGGTGAATTGTGGTTGAAAATTATAGTAGAGATAGTCATTGTGTTTGAGAATTGTAGCAGAGATAGTCATTGTGTTTGAAATTTATGTAATAAAGTGTTAAGAAGTTGCTTGGATAATAGTATGATTAATGGTATGTAGGTTTGAAATGATCAAGTGAGGTAGTCTAGCTTGAGATGAGAAGATGGTAAGCAAAGGAGCAGTGATGAAGATGATTCTTAAGTGTGATTTGTGATTAGAAATAATTATAGTAACGAATTTAAGGGTAATGCTGATATAAATAATAAGGATAATAGAAAGTTTGATATAGTAGGGGTCGTGTTTTGGTTGCCGCTGCTGGGGTCGACGTCTGCATGTGCGCCACGTGTCGTGCATGGAGTGGAGCTTGCAGACGTCAGGATTGGAAAGGCGACGCCCTAGTCCGCCGCAATTAGGTCGCGACGGGAAGGTACGTCGCGATTCGAACCGCTGATCAGTTTTTAAGAAGGCTGGCCGAACAGAGCTTTCACAAGTTATGCTCGACCAGGGGAGGAGCTGCTGCGGGCGATTCGGCATTCCGGCATGGTGTTCTATGCGCTCTCGACGCGAGGACGTCGCGAGGAGTGGGGGAAATGCCGCGCCATGCTTGGATTGTACGTTCTTCGTGAAGGTAGGGAGTTCTACCTTGATTTGTTGCGTAGATTGCATATTGGCTTGTTTACTGCTTTAAAAACAGTAGATACCATGTCTAGGAGGTGAAATGAGCATGAAAACTGGGTTGAAACAAGATTTCGGGTGGTTTGCATGGAAGATCTAGAGATGGTTCCCGGATTAGGGTTTTTACCTGAGAAGGCGACGGTCTTTGCTGTCGCGACTAGATCACGACAGGCCGACCTGTCGCGACAGGGTTTGTTATCGCGACATATCGTGGCGTCGCGATCAGAAGGCGGTCATGGCCTCTGTCGCGATCGCAACCGAGGATTCTGCTTTGCAGGCTGTTGGTGTTTTGGTTATTCGATTATCGTTTAATTATTATGCATGGCAATGCTAATGATGCCTTGGCACTTGTAGCGCTCAGTGAGCGTGGTTAGTGTGTTGTTTGTGTGTGGTTTACATGTTTAAGGGTGGTACTCACTAAGTGAGCATGCTTTTACGTGATGTTTATATAGTTTGAGTGTTGTGCATGAGTATGCATGGCTAGTGGTCGATATTGTGATTATTGTAGTATAGCTGGTATATCTAGTATGAGGTGGTCGGGCAGTGAAGGTTCACATATGAACCTAGCCCTAGTCTATTATGGTCTTTTAAAGAGTATTATAATGATATACATGTTAAGTAATGTGTATTGTCGTAGAGGTCACAGGGTGACCAATGACAGGCAAGGTTGTGTGTATTGTTGTGATATATGTATATATTAGTGTGAGATGGTTTGGAGGTCACATGGTGACCAATGATAGGCCAGGTATGGTTAACTTCCGTGATTTATGTGTGTGTTGTGTAGAATAGCTTGTGGGTCACGAAGTGACCAGGTCAAGCTGGTTCTTACGTTTGTATCGTGGATTGTAATAAAGATTATATGAGTTTATAATGTGGTTTGTGCATTGCTGAGTTTGGTGGTCCAGCGCCTATTCCGGAATGCCTCTTCAGTTGGGAGCCCCAGGTTTTGTGTGAGTCAGGCACCTGTGTGTGCTCGGGGCTTGTCCCGGTGCAGTGGTACCGTCGAGGTCTTGTCGTCTTCCTGGACACCCTCACTCTCGGGGAGAGTTGTCGTCCGGCTGAGAGAAAGACGGCAGTGGGACAGTGACTTGTGAGAATTTGTGTTTAGTCACTTGTAGCACGCTCGTAGCTGGGGGTTACGGACAACAGTAGATGTACTGGGCCCTGGCTAGTCCTGTTACCAGTGCCTCACTTTAGAGAGCTCGGGCCAGAGTCTCTAAAGGTGCCAGGCATGGGCCTGCAGGGTGTGTGACCTGTAGGTTGTGGTGGTTTGGTTGGACTCCACAGTTCTTTGGCTTTACTTGTGTTGTGGAGCTGCAGTTGGACCTTTCGTCCGTGACTGCGAGACTGAGAGGTAGTTCTTGTGTTGTATTGTCCGGGTTGGATACTGGCGTCATGAACCAGTAGTCTGTCCCGTGTGGTGGCATCGTGCTTTCCGGCTCGTGTTTTGCTATTAGTTATATCGTGTGTTGGTTGTAGTTTTACCCGTTGAGGTGTGCCTTGGTGTTGGCATGGTTGTTATTGTGGTTAGTGAGCGGAGACTCACTAATTGTGGTTTGCTTGTGGGGGTGTGCCCTCGTGGTGGCACAGTTGTGTTTGTGTTCCGTGGTGGTGCCTCATGGTGGTAGGTACTTGTACCTTTTGTAGGTACTGGTTTCCTCGTAGTACGCTAAGTACTAGCCCTTTTCAGATGGTGAGGTGGAGGTCATGCGGTGAGACCTTCCACTTGTTGTGTTTCACCCTTCCTTGGGTAAGTTTTCGAGTATGATTGACAGCGTGATAGCCAGTCCTGTTTCTTAAAGTATGATATTCGATACATCGTGATTTAAGGGAATAAAGGATTAGCTTTTGGTTAACAATCCTATTGCCCATATGTTTAGAGGCTTGCCAGTGAAGCTAGTAGCTTAGGCAATGCTTTGCCTGTGTGGCTTACAGCTTAGGCGACCAGCGGTTGAGGTGGTGTGCCTGTGAGGCTTGTTGTAGCACCCTTGATTTTTTAAAACCCAAATAAAAAAAATCTATTTTTAATAAATGAGAAAAATAGAATTAATTGAATAAAAAGGGGAATAAATAGAATAGAATAATTTAAATCAAAGCCCATCAAGCTAAATTAGCAATGTGTTGTACTAATGGTCCTAACATAGTTTGTTGGGCCTAAATGAGGAGAGCCCATTATGAGATAAGAGGTAATTATGTGAAATTCGTACCTAATTAATTTAATAAATGAAAAGGGGTTAAGATAAATATTAAATAACCCATAAATATCCCAAAATAAGAGTCCTTACCCAAACCTAAACCCTTTGACCACGAAATTAAGCCCCTCCCTATCTTATTAGATGGATGATAGCAAGAAAAATAGGTGATAATTTTGGAAATTCGTAATTAAATGAGGAGGAAAGAGTTTTAGGTGAATTAGAGCTCTACAAGCCATCAAAACACCCCCATTTGACCCTAGCACCCCATAGCTCGTGGCTGGAACTCAGGGGGACGAAGTGGAGAAGTCTTGGACATGGGAGCTCGGAGGCGAAGGCTGGAGCAAGGGTTTTTCTCTTCCCTTCTTCGTCACCGAACCCTAGCTTTTCGTGTCAGCACCAAAAGGTAGGCAATGTCTCAAGAAAAAATCGTATAAAAATTATCCTAGGTGGTCTTCATGTACCTCTTCAAAAGTCCTATGGTTTCGTTCTATTCTGTTTGTCCATTTGGGCGAATTTAATTCATGAAGTCCTATTGTTACTGTGAACCTGAAATCTCATGTTTTCTCTAATCCCCTGCACATACTTGTTCCAATGCTATGAGAAAATTCTCATTGATACTACCATGCAATAGCTTTCAAACACCCCTAGTTTCGTGCTATTTTGATCTCCCATGAGGCAGAATTAATTCTTTGAATCTCTGTCAGATCCATGCACCCGACCCTTCTTGTTGGTTTGTGAACCTCATTCATGCTTAACTTCATACTATGAGAAAATTTTCATAAATACTACATCTTGTTAGCATTTGAATGCCCTTAGTTTCGGAATTTTTCATCATGTATCCATCCCTAATTAATTCGTTGAACCTTGGCTGCGCCTGGTTAGGTTATCGAAATGTAACTTGATCACAGCACATTTAAACCTTGTCTATTTTCAAATTAATCATGCATGTTGATAGATCTATATATCTACTTTCGTTTAAAACTAGTTTTGTGACTTTTGGAGTACTGTGCGATTTTATACCGAATTATGAATGACCCTGTGTCAAGAAGGTTCCACCCAGAGAAAAAGGGTAAAAGGCCGGACATCCCTGTTATCGCGGCGGCGCGACCCGCCGCGATACCGGGAGGTCGCGGCCGGCGAAGGTGACGAGTTCAGAACGCGGCGGTCTGCGCCACCGTGATTCCAGCGCAAACCGCTGTCGTGCCCGGGACGACGACCACGACAGTAATCGCGTCCGTGACCCCCTCCGTGATTTAAGCTTTTCAGCCAGAACTTAAAATTGCGCTTATATCCCTGCTTTATATGCCATTTAACCCTTGTATAAGTTAAACCATGTACTGTTAAGCTTGATAAATGGCCTAAATATTTTTATTTAATAATATTTAAATAATTCTTATTAATTTAAATGTCGTGAGCACGACTTATTCTATTCTCATGATTTCTTTACACTTGCACACTAAACATTATTTATTGCCATTTGACCCTATTAAATTTCTCAATAATGTATCTGGTAATTAAGTGAAATTAATTACCTAATTTTCCCTATTATTTAAATGACACATGTCTTCACATTATTAGCGTGATTGTACATCGTTACCGTTTTCCCTCGGCCTTCGAGCACTCGAGGCACGACAGACCTATTTTCTACACACTTTTTCTTTGACTTGGACCACCTCTCCACGGGAATACTCTCGACTGGACCAGAGACTCCTTGTCAAGACCTCTGTAAGTCTTCTTGGCTTTGGCGCACGTCCTTAGTCAACGAGCTGGTTGTACCCCAAAACCCGTTACATCCTAGGGATCAGTACGATCCATTGCCTTAGTGTTTTTCCTTCTCGTCTCGGGATCACTCTGAACCATTTGGCCGTGTTCACGACACGACTAAGTGGGTGGTTGTGACTTCTACCAGACTGCCGTCACCCGACTTGGTGCTGTGCAACCGTTACTATCGAAATTTCTCGTTGTTTTACGGAATTGTCCCTATCTCATCTAATCTCTATATCCTCTTATCTGTTCACATTCTCTCTACACTCTCATCTATCTCGTCTAGTACTCTCTTATCTCTTCTTGGTACTCTATTGGCCATTCGTGTGATTGTCTAAGATAAAAGAAATGACTAATGCCAGCGCAATAGGGCCCGATCAGGTCCTGGGAGGAGCGCTCGAAAAGTGTCAGTGCCTATGAGAGTTAAAATGATCAAGGATGTGTTACGGCATGCATCCAGCGCCAGTTTACTATCAGATTAATCTATGACAATCAAAGTGCTATCTCTACAAGTGCAAGCATGATTGTTATTAGTGCACCGTTGTGCAATTTACATGTTATATCGTTACATGGCCATTCTATTATCGTTCTCGTTGTACTATTTCCCCTGTGCCAGTTGCAATTGTTCTCTCGTTATCATGACATGCTCTACATGACTTTACTTTCTAGTTAACCTGCCTTTAAAACATTAACTATTTAAAGCATGCTTGTGTTCATGAGATATTAAGTCCTGTTGGGCGTTATTCGCTCATCCTGCGTATTTATGTAATGTGTTTCAGGTGAGTCGGATCATGACCACACTCACGAGGATGGGACCGATGAGGAGGCTCAGGAGTGACCCTTCTGCAACCAGTGCTATCTAGTAGTAGTCTGTCAGTATAGTTATGAGTTAGTGAGTAAGTTAGTCAGTATGTAATAGTTGATTTTCAATAAAGTACTCTGGACCCTAGTTTTAGCTCTGATACATCGATGTATTAGTCAGTTTATGAAGATGATGAGTTATTAGTGAATGTAATGGAGATTGTTGGCTCATTAATGAGATATGAGGTTGTTTGGTATTATTCCATTGTGTAATGGTTTGTTACTTACTTCTCGCTCTGTACTATTTAATAACTGTAATCCCGCTCCGATATTCCGCGTCGGGGCATTACAGTTTTGTGGTATCAGAGCCTAGGTTATTCTTGAGTATAGGATGATCTAGGTTTGACCTAACTTGACTTATAATCTAAGTTCCATACCTATGTGAGATGGGTAGAACCAAGGGTAATGAGGTAAAATAAACGCACACACACGCACAAACTTATTGCAAACTCAACGACTTACATTTTAATTCTCTTTTGAAGGAACTTAAACAATGGCAGCGGAGCGTGCTTAACTCCGTGACATTCAACACACAATTCATCAGCTCACTCAAGCTTTACTCCAAGCTTCTGGAGCCAATAATAACAACAACAACAACCGAGGAGCTGGTGAATTGCACCGGAACTTCCGCAACCTGAACCCGCCTCAATTCAGCGGTACCACAGACCCTGATGAGGCCGAGAACTGGCTCAAGGAGACTGAGCGTATTTTCCGCGTTATGCAATGCGCGGATGGAGATAAGCTTTTACTTGCCACATTCCAACTGGAAAGGGACGCCCGTGCATGGTGGGAGTCCGTTGAGGCTACCCGAGCAAATGCACAGTTCACATGGGAGGAGTTCAAGGAGAATTTTAACTCCAAGTACTTCTCTGAGAGAGTCAAAGAGAGGAAGGCCTCTGAGTTTGCTGCATTGAAGCAGAAGAACCTCACAGTTGCTGAATACGAAGCATAGTTCTCCCGATTGGCTCGATATGCCAATCATCTGGTCAGTACAGAACGAATGAAGGCAAAGAGATTCCTTAATGGGCTCAGGCCCGCTTACATCACGCAACTTGCGCCATTTGATATTCAGACCTATCCAGAGATGGTCAGGAGAGCACAATGCCTGGAAGATGCGACTGAACTCACTGAGCGCATCAAGGGTAGAATGTTTAGGAAAGAGCAAACTTTTGGATCATCGAGCAAGCCTACTAACGGCAAGAAAAAACCGTTAAGTATCACTGACGGGCCAAGCTAGGAGCGGAAGCCCAAAATCCCCACCACTACTGCTCCAAACAACAAACCAAGATGCAAGCATTGTGACAAGCTTGGTCACACGACAGAAGAGTGCTGGAGGAAGGCAGGTGCATGCCTTCGATGCGGGAGCCGAGATCACCGAATTTCCGAGTGTCCATTACTGAAAGAGAATGAAAAGTGTCCTACGGGACAGAAGAAGCCAGGCCGACTGCAGGCTCTGCAAGAAGTGGACACCACCGATGAAGGTGGCGTGGTGGAAGGTACACTACCAGTCTTTTCTCAATCAGCATTTGTTTTGTTTGATACTGGAGCAACACATTCGTTCATATCACAAGCATTTGCTGATACATTAAATGAAAAACCTGCATCTATGCAATTTGAATTGCCTGTTACTACACCATTGGGAGAAAAGGCTCAACTCAACAAATACTTTCCTTTAGCTGATGTTAAGGTTGGTGAACTTAACCTTAGAGCTGACCTGATCTGTATGCCCATGGAGGGCTACGATGTCATTCTGGGAGCCGATTGGCTATCCACGTATGGGGCTTGTGTTGATTGTCGAAGAGGGAAGATTACTTTTAGTGAATTCCCTAAGCTGATCTTCATAGGACGTAGACACAAGAGGCACTTGTCTCTCGTCTCTGCCATAAAGGCACAAAACATGATAAGAAAGGGCTGTGTGGCATTTCTTGCCGCAATTGTAGTTGAGAAGAGAACAACCAAGATATCAGATATTCACATAGTGCAAGAATACCCTGATGTGTTTCCCGATGAGTTACCAGGCATTCCACCTGAGAGAGATGTGAATTTCTCAATTGACCTCGTACCTGGAGCTGCACCGGTTTCACGGCAACCCTACAGGATGTCCCCCGCTGAATTAAAGGAGTTGAAAGAGCAATTGATGGAACTTCTAGAAAAGGGTTTTATTAGGCCGAGTACTTCTCCTTGGGGAGCACCAGTGTTGTTCGTCAAGAAGAAGGATGGATCTATGAGGTTATGCATCGATTACAGGCAGCTGAACAGTCTTACTATCAAGAACAAGTACCCCCTGCCGCGTGTCGATGAATTATTTGATCAGATATCAGGAGCTAAATATTTTTCTAAAATTGACCTTAGATCGGGATATCATCAGATGAGGATTCAAGATGCAGATATTTACAAGACAGCTTTCAAGAGCAGGTACGGTCATTATGAATTTGTAGTCATGCCTTTTGGACTAACCAATGCTCCTGTAGCTTTTATGCAATTAATGAACAACATCTACCGGCTCTACCTCGACAAGTTCGTCATGGTATTCATTGATGATATTCTCATATACTCCAAGACCAAAGAAGAGCATGAGGAGCATCTGAGGATCACTCTGCAAATCTTGCGGGACAACCAACTCTACGCCAAATTGAGCAAGTGTGAATTCTGGCTCGAGGAGGTGTCGTTCCTAGGTCATGTTATTTCCAAGGACGGTATTGCTGTCGACCCTTCCAAGGTAGAAGCTGTGCTGAACTGGGAAAGGCCGACCAATGTCACTGAGATCAGAAGCTTTCTTGGACGGGCTGGATATTACAGACGGTTCATAAAAGACTTCTCCAAGATAGTTGTACCTCTTACGCATCTTACGCGAAAGAGAATCCCTATGTCTGGAGCAAGGAGTGCGAGAAGAGCTTCCAGACACTGAAGCAGTTGTTGACGTCTGCACCTGTCCTCGCATTACCAGTCGAAGGAGCAGGATTCTCAGTCTACACTGATACATCTGAAATCGATCTAGGCTGTGTACTAATGCAGAATGAGAAAGTAATAGCTTATTCTTCAAGGCAGTTGAAGCCACACGAAGTCAATTATCCTGTCCATGACTTGGAGCTAGCTGCTGTGGTATTTGCACTAAAGATCTGGAGGCATTACCTATATGGGGAACAATTCATTGTTTACTCTGACCACAAGAGTTTGAAATACTTATTTTCTCAGAAGGAGCTCAACATGCGACAACGGATATGGCTGGAGTACCTAAAGGATTTTGATTTCAACATTCAATATCACCCAGGCAAAGGTAATGCAGTAGCTGATGCACTCAGTAGAAAGCCAGTAGCTTCAATATCCTGTCTAGTCATGGGCGAGATGCAATTGTTAGAACAATTCGCCAACCTGAATCTGAACATTGAGCAGAGAAATGATAAGATGATAGTTGCTAACCTTAGAGCTCAACCCGACATCTTGTCAAGATTAGAGAGCACAGGCTAATGATCCGTTTCTAATCAGAGTAAGAGAGACCATAGCTGACAAGCCAGACTTCTCCATCGCTGAAGATGGAAGAATATTATTCCAAGCCAGGACATGTGTGCCTGACAATGAAGAGCTGAAAAGGAAACTGATGGATGAAGCCCACAAGACCAAGTACACAATACATCCAGGTGCAACCAAGATGTACCAAGATATGAAGAGGTCATTTTGGTGGCCAAACATGAAGTGTGTGGTAGGTGAGCATGCCGCGCACTGCCTCACTTGTCAGCAGGTAAAAGTAGAACACCGTCGTCCTGCGGGTGTACTTAGACCCCTGGACATACCTGAATGGAAGTGGGAAAGCATCGGAATGGATTTCATCATGGGTTTACCCCGAACTCGTGGTGGACTTGATGCTATCTGGGTTATTGTGGACCGTTTAACCAAGTCCGCACACTTCCTTGCCATTAAGAGCACTTGGAGTGTGGATGTGTTGGCAGCATTGTATGTAAAAGAGATAGTCAGACTAGATGGAGTTCCAGTATCCATTGTCTCGGATCGTGACCCCATATTCACATCTAGATTCTGGAAGGGACTTCAAACAGCGTTGGATACTAAACTCAACTTTAGCACAGCTTTCCACCCACAGACGGATGGACAGACTGAAAGAACAAATCAGATAGTGGAAGACATGCTACGAGCTTGTGCTATTGACTTTGAGGGGTATTGGAATGAACAATTGTCACTGATAGAATTTGCCTACAATAGCAATTATCAGGCCAGCATCAAGATGGAACCATTTGAAGCATTATATGGCAGACGTTACAGATCGCCAATATGCTGGAATGAAGTAGGTGAGCAGCAATGTCTAGGACCAGACATGGTGCATAACACTAGCAGGGACATACAGATTATTAGAGACAGAATTAAGATAGCTCAATCCAGGCAGAAGAGCTATGCAGACAAAAGAAGAAGGGACTTAGAATTTCAGACTGGAGATCATGTAATGCTGAAGGTATCTCCGACCAGAGGATTTCAAAGGTTTGGGATGAAAGGCAAGCTGAGACCGAGATTCATAGGTCCATTCGAGGTATTGGACAGAGTTGGTGAGGTAGCATACCGTCTAGCACTACCTCCCCAGTTCTCGACAGTACACAATGTTTTCCATGTATCCATGCTGAGGAAATACGTGTATGATCCGTCACACGTAATCAGTTATGACGACATCAGTCTAAACAGAGATATGACTTATGAAGAAAAGCCAGTAAGGATTTTGGACAAGAAGATTCAACAGCTTCGGAACCGACCCATATCTGTGGTCAAGATACTCTGGAGAAACCACGAAGTTGAAGAGACCACGTGGGAGCCCGAAGCGACCATGAGACGAAACTATCCGGAATTATTCGGTAAGTCATTCTTCATCTTACGATTCTATGAATTTGGGGACCAAATTCTATTTAAGAGGGGGAGGATGTAGCACCCTTGATTTTTTAAAACCCGAATAAAAAATAATTTCTATTTTTAATGAATGAGAAAATTAGAATTAATTGAATAAAAAGGAGAATAAATAGAATAGAATAATTTAAATCAAAGCCCATCAAGCTAAATTAGCAATGGGTTGTACTAATGGTCCTAACATGGTTTGTTCGGCCTAAATGAGGAGAGCCCATTATGAGATAAGAGGTAATTAGGTGAAATTCGTACCTAATTAATTTAATAAATGAAAAGGGGTTAAGATAAATATTAAATAATCCATAAATATCCCAAAATAAGAGTCCTTACCCAAACCTAAACCCTTTGGCCACGAAATTAGGCCCCTCCCTATCTTATTAGATGGATAATAGCAAGAAAAATAGGTGATAATTATGGAAATTCATAATTAAAGGAGGAGGAAAGAGTTTTAGGTGAATTAGAACTCTACAAGCCATCAAAACACCCCCATTTGACCCTAGCACCCCATAGCTCGTGGCTGGAACTCAGGGGGACGAAGTGGAGGAGTCTTGGACGTGGAAGCTCGGAGGAGAAGGCTGGAGCAAGGGTTTTTCTCTTCCTTTCTTCGTCACCGAACCCTAGCTTTTCTTGTCAGCACCAAAAGGTAGGCAATCTCTCAAGCAAAAATCGTGGAAACATTATCCTAGGTAGCCTTCATGTACCTCTTCAAAAGCCCTATGGTTTTGTTGTATTCTGTTTGTCCATTTGGGCGAATTTAATTCATGAAGTCCTGCTATTACCATGAACCCGAAATCTCATGTTTTCTCTAATCCCCTACACGTACTGGTTCCAATGCTATGAGGAAATTCTCATTGATACTACCATGCAATAGCTTTCAAACACCCCTAGTTTCGTGCTATTTCAATCTCCCATGAGGGAGAATTAATTCTTTGAATCTCTATCAGATCCATGCACCCGACCCTTCTTGCTGGTTTGTGAACCTCATTCATGCTTAACTTCATACCATGATAAAATTATCATAAATACTACATCTTGTTAGCTTTTGAACGCCCTTAGTTTAGGAATTTTTCATCATGTATCAATCCCTAATTAATTCGTTGAACCTTGATTGTGCCTGGTTGGGTCATCGAAATGTAACTTGATCACAGCACATTTAAACCTTGTCTATTTTCAAATTAATCATACATGTTGATAGATCTATATGTATACTTTCGTTTAAAACTAGCTTTGTGACTTTTGGAGCACCGTGCAATTTTATACCAAATTTAGAATGACCCTGTATCAAGAAGGTTCCACCCAGAGAAAAAGGGTAAAAGGCCGGACATCCCTGTTATCGCGGCAGCGTGACCCGCCGCGATATCGGGAGGTCGCGGCCGGCGAAGGTGACGCGTTCAAAACACGGCGGGCAGACCGCCGCGATTCCAGCGCAAACCGCTGTCACGCCCGAGACCGCGACCACGACAGTAATCGCGTCCGTGACCCCCGCCATGATTTAAGCTTTTCTGCCAGAACTTAAAATTGCGCTTATATCCCTGCTTTATATGCCATTTAACCCTTGTATAAGTTAAACCATGTACTGTTAAGCTTGATCAATGACCTGAATATTTTTATTTAATAATATTTAAATAATTCTTATTAATTTAAATGTCGTGAGCACGACTTATTCTATTCTCATGATTTCTTTACACTTGCACACTAAACATTATTTATTGCCATTTGACTCTATTAATTTCTCAATAATGTATCTGGTAATTAAGTGAAATTAACTACCTAATTTTCCCTATTATTTAAATGACACATGTCTTCGCTTTAATAGAGTGATTGTACATCGTTACCGTTTTCCCTCGGCCTTCGAGCACTCAAGGCACGACAGACCCATTTTCTACACACTTTTTCCTTAACTTGGACCACCTCTCCACCGGAAATACTCTCGACTGGACCAGGGACTCCTTGTCAAGACCTCCTTAAGTCTTCTTGGCTTTGGTGCACGTCCTTAGTCAACGAGCTAGTTGTACCCCAAAACCCGTTACATCCTAGGGATCAGTACGATCCATTGCCTTAGTGTTTTTCCTTCTCGTCTCGGGATCACTCTGAACCATTTGGCCGTGTTCACGACACGACTAAGTGGGTGGTTGTGACTTCTACCAGACTGCCAGCACCCGACTTGGTGCTGTGCAACCGTTACTATTGAAATTTCTCGTTGTTTTACGGAATTGTCCCTATCTCATCTAATCTCTATATCCTCTTATCTATTCACGTTCTCTCTACACTCTCATCTATCTCGTCTAGTACTCTCTTATCTCTTCTTGGTACTCTATTGGCCATTCATGTGATTGTCTAAGATAAAAGAAATGACTAATGCCAGCGCAATAGGGCCCGATCAGGTTCTGGGAGGAGCGCCCAAAAAGTGCCAGTGCCCATGGGAGTTAAAATGATCAAGGATTTGTTACGGCATGCATCCAGCGCCAGTTTACTATCTAGATTAATCTATGACAATCAAAGTGTTATCTCTACAAGTGCAAGCGTGATCGTTACTAGTGCACCGTTATGCAATTTACATGTTATATCGTTACATGGCCATTCTATTATCGTTCTCGTTGTACTATTTCCCCTGTGCCAGTTGCAATTGTTCTCTCGTTATCATGACATGCTCTACATGACTTTACTTTCTAGTTAACCTGCCTTTAAAACATTAACTATTTAAAGCATGCTTGTGTTCATGAGATATTAAGTCCTGCTGGACGTTATTCGCCCATCCTGCGTATTTATTTAATGTGTTTCAGGTGAGTCGGATCATGACCACACTCACGAGGATGGGACCGATGAGGAGGCTCAGGAGTGACCCTTCTGCAACCAGTGCTATCTAGTAGTAGTCTGTCAGTATAGTTATGAGTTAGTGAGTCAGTTAGTCAGCATGTAATAGTTGATTTTCAATAAAGTACTCTGGGCCCTAGTTTTAGCTCTGATACGTCGATGTATTAGTCAGTTTATGAAGATGATGAGTTATTAGTGAATGTAATGGAGATTATTGGCTCATTAATGAGATATGAGGTTGTTTGGTATTATTCCATTGTGTAATGGTTTGTTACTTATTTCTCGCTCTGTACTATTTAATAACTGTAATCCCGCTCCGATATTCCTTGTCGGGGCGTTACACTTGTGGCCTAAGCTTTACAGTTATTAAGTAGTTTAGTGGTACTATTGTCTCTTAGTCTTTCTGAGATTTGCAGCAACTGAGTTAAGTATGTTTAGTATTGTTAATTATGCTTTGTTGTGAGAATGATATGGTTTGGCCTCCGGTGTTGCCAGTGAGACCCGTTGGGGTTGAGGTTCTTCTGCGTTGTATGTTGTTTTAGGTGGTTCCCTATTGAGCCAGTGACTTGTTGAGGCTCACTCCCTTACAGTTCTTTTCAGGGTTTACCGTTGGTGTCGCTTGAGGAGGTGTTGTGTCAGACTTGTACCACCAACAGTAGTATTAGTATAGTTTTGTGAGCTTGTGCTTCCTCGGGGTATGCCTCAGGTAGTTGTACTCTTTTTAATTTGGACATGTAATAATGTAATGGGACAATTGTAAATTGTATAAGCAGATATGAGCACATAACTTTTCTTTTGTCTCTTACTGTTGTGGTTTGTCGTTTATATTCTTCTTGGAAACGCGTACGAGCTATCCCTTGCGAGACTTCGATCCGTTCGCGGGAGACGGATCTGGGTATGGACCCTTATTGGGTATAAATATCCAGGGCCGTTACACTTACACACGCACAAACATAGTGCAACCTCAATAACTTACATTGAATTTTCTTTTGAGGGAACTTAGAATACCAACAATGGCAGCAGAGCGTGCACAACTCTGTGATATGCAACAGACTCTACAAGATTTGACTCGAGCCTTGGTACAAGCAGCTCAGGGCGGTGGAAAAAGATGAGCTGGGGAACTACACAGGAATTTCCGAAGCATGAACCCACCTCGTTTCAGTGGGACCACAGACCCAGATGAGGCAGAGCACTCGCTGAAGGAGATAGAATGCATTTTTCTCATTATGCAGTGTGCAGACGGAGATAAACTGTTGCTTGCCACCTTTCAAATAGAAAGAGATGCTCGTGCGTGGTGGGAGTCTATGGAGGCCACTCGAGCAGATGCACAATTCACTTGGGATAAATTTAAGGAACAGTTCAATTCCAAATATTTCTTAGAATAGGTTCAGGAAAGAAAGGCTACTGAATTTGCTGCTTTAAAGTAGAGAAATCTCTCGGTTGCCAAATATGAAGCGCAATTTTCCCGATTGGCACGTTATGCCAATCATCTTGTCAGCACAGAGAAAATGAAGGCGAGACATTTTCCCAATGGGCTCAAGCCTTCATATATCACACAGCTTTCCCCACTCGACATCTAGACCTATGTCAAAATGGTCAAGAAGGCTCAGTTGCTGGAGGATGCAACCGATCTCACCAATCACATCAAGGGTAGAATTGTCAAGAAGAGCCAATCATCTGGTTCCTCAAGCAAACCCACCAATGGCAAGAAACGACCATTCAGCATCACTGACGGGCCAAAACAGGAGCGAAAGCCCACGGTATTCACCCCCACTGCCCCAAACAAGCCCAAATGCAAGCATTGTGACAAGCTTGGTCACACCACTGAAGAATGCTGGAGGAAGGTAGGTGCATGCCTACGTTGCAGGAGTCGCGAACATCGCATTCCCGACTGCCCCATGCTCAAGGAAAATGAGAAGCGTCCTGTTGGACAAAATAAGTCGGATAGACTGCAAGCTGTGCAGGAAATGGAGACCACCGAAGAGGGTGGAGTCATGGAAGATACATTACAAGTCTTTTCTCAATTAGCATTTGTTTTTTTTTATACTGGCGTTACACATTCGTTCATATCACAAGCATTTGTTGATACCCTAAATGTTAAACCTACATATATGGGTTTTGAATTGCCTGTCACTACACCACTGGGGGAGAAAGCCCAATTGAACAAATATTTTCTATTAGCTGATGTAATGATTGAAGAACTCAATCTAAGAGCCGACCTAGTGTGTATGCCCATGGAAGGCTATGATGTTATATTAGGAGCCGATTGGCTATCCACTTATGGTGCTTGAGTTGACTATAGAAGAGGAAATATTACATTTAATGAATATCCTAAATTGACCTTCACGGGACGTAGACACAAGAGGCACTTGTCTCTCGTCTTTGCTATTTGGGCACAAAGTATGATAAGGAAGGGATGTGTGGCATTACTTGCCGCCATGGTAGTCGAAAAGAAAGCACCAAAGGTGGCTGACATACATATAGTACAAGAATACTATGACATTTTCCCTGATGAGCTGCCAAGAATACCACCTGAACGAGATGTAAATTTCTCAATCGATCTGACTCCTGGAGCGGTACCAGTGTCACATCAGCCTTATAGAATGTCTCTGCTGAATTGAAAGAACTAAAGGAGCAATTGATGGAGTTACTGGAGAAGGGCTTTATCAGACCGAGTACTTCCCTTGGGGAGCACCCGTTTTATTTGTAAAGAAGAAGAATGGATCTATGAGGTTATGCATTGACTACATGTACTTGAATCAACTGACAATCAAGAACAAATACCATCTGCCTCGCGTCAATGAATTATTTGTTCAAATATTTGGAGCTAAGTGTAGACACCCGTTTTTGGCCTATAAGTTGGGCATATTTCTTGTTTATATCATTGATGTCCCAAATTGGTCATCACTTTGGAGTCCTTCTCTGGCCCATCAAGAGCCCATTCATCCTCAATTTCAAGTCCATTCTTAAGCCCAAGGCCAAGATCCACTTGAAACATCAAAACTGTGCAATCTGCCCAATCATGTGAACATGCCTTCACTTTGAGAGCTCATAACTTTCTCATTTATAATCCAAATCTGGCATATCATACTATCATTTTGTAGCCCTCTGAGTCTAGAATCCAACTCAATAAACGGCTTGTCAATCCGATGTCTGTGGAGAGAGTTATGGCCCTTTTCTTGGGACCTACGCGGACTGTCTTATAGTCGCGACCTGGTGCATGGTCGCAACAAGAACGCGGCCCCACGATCCGACGCGACAGCGCCATGCATGTAAACACATTTTTACGTGATTTTTGGCCTCTCTCTCCATCCTATAGCCTATCTAAAGTCTCTTTGGGTTGGATTACGACCCGAAACCTCCTATCCTCATCCCTAGGAAGCCCCCAAGTCCATTCAAACTCTAGATAGACTCTCAAACTCTCCTACAACTTGGACTCTCTCTCTAACTCGGGATGAGACTCTATCTCTCACTTGAACACATCCTAGGACTCTCTAGGGGATAGAGGAAGGCTACCACTACGAGGAGAGGTCCCTGGAGGCTCTCCCCACGAGGTCCCATCGTCCCCAACGCAGAGGAGAAACTGTTCTTCCCATTTTCCTTCTTTCTCTCTCCTCTTTCTCTCTCATATCGCCTCCAGGACCAGCAGTACTTGCACGTCTTGTGGAGATCGAACCAGGCCAGATATCTTTGAGGTTTCTTCATGAAAGTTTCTCCCCACAGAGCCCTCTTCAACCTCGAAGTGGAATCACATCGATTGGTGGATTGTGCGAAAAGTTACAGTAGATTGATCTTCACTTTCTCTCTCATATCGAGATCTGCACATGCAGGATTATCGTCTCTTCCACAGCCCAAACCAGGCTAGATCTCTTCAAGATGTCTTCATGAAAGTTGTCCATGACGTCCTCCTCTCTGACCTCCAACTAGAATCACATCAAACATGGCAGTATCTGTTTAGTTTTGATTTTTACTTTCTTTTTCATGTTTTACACATGTATACATGAGTTAGGATTCCTCCTTCTCCTCTTCCATGATTTCTCCCCATGCATATTCCTCCCCACGTTTTCCTACTACCCAAGGGGTTTAAAAACCACCCCCCAGGTCCGTTCCCTCCATGCTCCACATCTTTCTTTCATTTAAGAATAGCTACTACACTTAACATAGTCTAACAGGTTTTATTTCTGTTTTCGTTGTTTTGGCAGGCACCCAAGCGAAGATCCACGAGCAGCTCTTGTCCTCTGGCCGGCCGGAGGGCAGGAATAAGGTCCCAACCATCATTCTCCTGCACTGCAGAGGACGCGGCAGAGGAGGGCGACGCGACAGCATAGACGCGCCCTGTACGAGCGTCGCGATAACAGCCCATCGCGACGGGGTCACCCGTCGCGATCTCAGTAAGTCCACTGTCCTCTTTCCTATTTCTAGCATAGTTATCTTACTTAATTCTTCTTTATGGCAACTATCTAGGTGGCGATCACATTCCTTATTTCCATATTATTAGATTTAATATCCTGTTGCGTGTCTTGGGGGTGCACATTCCCCGTGATTACACTAAGTACTTTTCTAAGATTGACCTTAGGTATGGATATCATCAAATGAGAATCAAGGATGCGGATATTTATAAGACAGCTTTCAGGAGCAGGTATGGACATTATGAATTTGTAGTTATACCTTTTGGACTAACCAATGCTCCTACAGCTTTCATACAATTAATGAACAGCATCTATCGGCCATACTCAACAAATTCATCTTGGTGTTTATTGATGATATTCTTATATATTCCAAGACCAAGGAAGAGCATGAGGAGCATCTGAGGATTGATCTAGAGATCATATGCGACAACAAGATCTATGCAAAGTTGAGCAAATGTGAATTCTAGCTCGAAGAGGTCTCATTTCTAGGCCACATCATAACCAAGGATGGTATTGTTGCTAATCATTCCAAGGTCGAAGTTGTACTAAACTGAGAAAGATCAACCAATGTTACGGAGATTAGAAGGTTTTTTGGACTGGCTGACTATTACAGACAGTTCATAAAAGATTTCTCCAAGATTGATGTACCCCTTAATTACTCACCTTACGCAAAAGGAAAATCCCTACGTCTAGAGTAAGGAATGTGAGAAGAGCTTCCAGACATTGAAGAAATGCTTGACTTCTACACCTGTCCTTACACTACCAGTTGAGGGTGTAAGATTCTCAGTCTACACTGATGCATCTAGAATCATTCTAGGCTGTGTTTTAATGCTGAATGAAAAGGTGATAGCTTATTCATCTAGACAGTTGAAGCCTCATGAGGTCAACTATCCTGTCCATGATCTAGAACTAGATGTAGTTGTATTTGCACTCAAGGTCTGGAGGCATTATCTCTATGGAGAGCAATTCATTGTCTACTCCGATCACAAAAGTCTGAAGTATTTATTTTCCCAGAAGGAGCTCAATATGAGACAAAGGAGATGGTAGGAGTATCTGAAGGATTTCAATTTCAATATTCAATATCACCCTGGCAAGGGTAATGCTGTAGCAGACGCACTTAGCAGGAAGCCTATGGCATTCTTGTCTTGCTTAGTTATGGGCGAAATGCAATTGTTAGAACAGTTCGCAGTCTGAATCTAAATATTGAGTAGAGAAGTGATCAGGTGATAGTTGCAAATCTTAGGGCACAACCCGACAGCTTTGTCGAGATCAAGGAACAACAAGCCAATGACCTATTTTTGATTCGAGTCAACGAAACCTAACTGACAGACTAGATTTTTCCATCATAGAGGATGGAAGATTGTTCTTTCAGGGCAGGACGTGCGTGCCTGACAATGAAGAGTTGAAAAGGAAGTTGATGGATGAAGCATACAAGATCAAGTATACTATTCACCCAAGTGCAACCCAGATGTACCAAGACATGAAGAGGACATTTTGGTGGCCTAACATGAAGCGTGAGGTGGCTGAGCATGCGACGCACTGCCTCACATATGTCAGCAAGTCAAAGCAAAGCACTGACGTCCCGCGGGTGTACTCAGACCCCTGGACATACCAGAGTTGAAGTGGGAGAGCATCGACATGGACTTCATCATGGGTTTACCCCAAACTCATGGTGGACTCGATGCTATTTGGGTCATAGTGGACTGACTGACTAAGTCCGCACATTTCCTAGCAGTCAAGAGTATCTGGAGTGTAGATGTGCTAGCCGCATTATATGTAAACGAGATTGTGAGATTACATGGAGTCCCTATGTCCATAGTCTCAGATCGTGACCGAAGATTCACCTCTCGTTTCTGGAAAGGACTTCAAACAGCACTAGGTACTAAACTTAACTTTAGCACTGCATTCCACCCATAGACAGATGGGTAGACAGAAAGGACAAACTAGATTGTAGAAGACATGCTGCGAGCATGTGCTATAGATTTTAAAGGGTACTGGAATGAGAAACTATCATTAATGGAGTTCGCATACAACAACAGCTACCAAGCTAGTATTAAGATGGCACCATTTGAAGCTCTGTATGGTAGAAGTTGTAGATCACCGGTATGCTAGAATGAAGTGGGTGAGCAACAATGGTTGGGACTAGACATGGTGCAAAACACTAGCAGAGATATACAGACCATCAGAGACAGAATTAAAATAGCTCAGTCCAGGCAAAAGAACCATGCAGACAAAAGAAGAAGGGATTTAGAATTTCAAATCGGAGATCATATACTGCTGAAGGTATCCCCAACTTGAGGATTTCAAAGATTCGGAATGAAAGGTAAGTTGAGACCAAAATTCATAGGTCCTTTTGAAGTACTGGAAAGAGTTGGTGAAGTAGTGTATCGTCTAACATTACCTCCATAATACTCCACCGTACACAATGTTTTCCATGTGTCGATGTTGAGAAAGTATGTGTACAATCCATCTCATGTGATCCGCTATGACGATATAGTTATACACAAGGATATGACCTATGAAGAGAAACCAGCCAGATATCTGGACAAGAAGATACAACAGTTGCAGACTCAACCCATATCTATGGTGAAGGTACTTTGGAACAATCATGGAATCGAAGAAGCCACCTGGAACCCGAAGCGCCAAAGTGACGGAATTACTCGGATCTATTTAGTAAGTCGTTCTTCCTCTTATGATCATATGAATTTGGGGACCAAATTCTTGTTAAGAGGAGGAGGATGTAGCAACTCTACATTTTAAATTTGATAAAAAAAATTAATTTGAGAAAATATAGAATAATGAAAAACTCATTAAGTGAAAAATAAGTAATGGGTTACCTTAAATGGTTCATGAAGTATTGGGCCCAAAAAAGCTAAAACCCATTGTTGGATTAGAGATATTTAGGCCTAAATTCGTACCTAAAATATTAATAAATAAAAAAATGTTAAGATAATCACTATTTAACTCATAATTATCCTAAAAAAGAGTCCTAGGCCTATCCTAACCCCTTAGCCACGAAATTGGAGTTCTCCCTAAGCCTATTATATGGATAAAGGCTAGAAAAAGGGAGATAATTACGGGAAATCTGGAGTTGGATGAGAGGGGAGAGTTCTAAGTGAATAAGGAGACTTTAAACATACAAATCTCTCCATTTTCATCTCTAGCCGACCCTAGGCACCCTTTGGAGCTTGGAGAACGAGGAGAAGAAGCACTTGGACGTGGAGATCAAGGAAAAGGAGGCTAGGAACAAGGGGATTTCATTTTCTTCAACCTTTCTGCCCTAGGATCTCAAAAGCGTTCAAAGGTAGGCAATCTCTCAAGAAAAAACTAATTAACTTCGACCCTAGGTAGACCATGATCCCATCTTCGAAAGCCCCATGTTTTCCCAATTTTTATCGTGCCATTTAGTAGTATTTCATGCTCCAATTCCTATTGAGAACATGTACCTGAACCCTCATATTTGCCCTAATTCTATGTTCATGATTGATCTCACGCCATGAAACTTTTATCCTACATACTACATGATGTCAGAAATCTAATGACCCTATTTTCCCAAATTTCTATCAAGTATCCTGTTCGGATTAAACCGTATTTTATCACTGTGTATGATTTTGGGTCATCACGAAGTAACTTCATCATGGCATGTCCATATCATGTCCAATCTCTAAGTATTGGTTACTGTGAATATATATGCATGTCTAGTTTCATTTAAAAGTGGTTTCATGATTTTACATCATGTACATGATTTTATATAAATTTTACAAGTCTCCTGTATCACCATTAGAAGGATAGGACCGAAACCCAAGGTGAACCAGTTTACTGTTAGGGAACGGCCTAACCCTCTGAGAGTGCGACTGTAACACCCTGGAAAATTTTATTTGCTAGAAAACATGAATAATATGGTTATTAGACTTCACTATTATTATGAGAGGGAAATAAATAAAATCTAGGATTAATTGGTGTTAATAAATGTTACTCTAATGTCATACTTAGAGATGCGTGCTCCGACAGGGCGACACCGAAAAACTGTAACGAAATTGAAATATGAAAACACCATAATTTTCAAAAAAAATGTGGTGATATCAAAAATATAAATATCTGGATTTGTTGACATACGGATTTCGAGATTAAGCCGACGTAACTATTTTCCGGGTGATTTTTCACAGAGTGAAAAATAAATTCTAAAAATTAAAATAAAATCACCATAATTTGTAAAACCATTACATTAGCTTATGGCTGAAATTTCAATGCAAATGGACATCATTTGAATATATTTACATGAGGATTATTGGGCCAGCTGAATTTTGGGCTATTTACGGTGGTGATTTTTCTGGGAATTACATATGCCTACGTGTGAGGAGCTGGGAAAGCCACCTCACTTATCTGGGAGTTTCACAGTTTATCCCTTTAGGTGTAAACACTGGAGGGCTTGCATGGGCCATGTGTCACAGTAAAAACTAAATGGTTTTTACTGCGACACCTTGGTGGCCAACGTGCCATCTGCATGGGAAGGTTGCTGAGTTTATAAAACCTCCCAACCTCCATCGCACACACCTTTCCAGCACCTGTTCTTGCACCCATTCCAGCTCCTGCTGCTTCTTTGTGTTGCCTTGAGGAAGCTACTACTGCTGGAGCTGCTGCTTCTTCTGCTGTCATTGCCTTGAGGAAGCTACTGTTGCTGGAGCTGCTGCTGCTTCCCTTGCTTTGTCCAGGAGTGCTGAGAGCTGTAGTTGTTGGAGGCAGCTGCATTGCACCTTGGCACCATCTTTCTTTCACCAGCTGTGAATTCATCGAAGTGGAAGTATCACCTTCCAAGATCATGTAGGATTCTATCTTCTCTTCATACCTTCATCTTCTACCCTTGCTAGAAAGCTCATAGCTACGCACATGTAGCCTTTGAACTTGTCAACCTATCTTGGATTAGTGTCTACATCTCCTGTTTACGTGTTTGCATCATCAAGCTTTGGTTTGAACTCCTTAAATACTTCTGGAATTGGGTGTTTATCTTGTAGGATTCTCTCTATCCTCTCTCCTTCTAGTCTCCTTCTTTTGCTAAGAACCTTGTGCTTAAGTGTTTTACCTTGTATCTGCTCTGAATTGTGTTGTTGAAACCAGTAGAAATGGTTTTCTTTTTTGTAATCACCTCTCCTTTTTGTTAGAATCCTAAGCCTGAGTGTATACTATATCCACACCTTGATTTGTGTTCTGAAAAGATCAATAGGTATGCCTTTCTGTCCATTGTGTCCATGCTTTAGCTAATGCTCATGTCTTAGCCAAAACACACTTGTGAAGAAATTCTTATTAGATGTAAGGAAAAATCTCTTAGAAGGGTTATATTATAATAATCTTCAATTCATAAGTTTTTCATACCACCTATGTTATAGGATTCTTCTTCTTTCCTTCTGACTGTGTTCTAGAAGTAGTGGTAGTGTCGACACACCCCTGACCTGTGTCGACACCACAGACTCCTTTGCTCTTCACTGTCTTCTGGAAGCAGTGGTAGTGTTAACACACCTCTAACCTGTGTCGACACCACATACTCCTTTGCTCTTCACTGTCTTCTGGAAGTAGTGGTAGTGTCGACACACCCCTAACCTGTGTCAACACCACAGACTCCTTTGCTCTTCACTCTCTTCTGGAAGCAGTGGTAGTGTCGACACACCCCTGACCTGTGTCGACAACACTGACTCCTTTGTTCTTCACTGCTGTGACGGAACGCCTCGGCCAAGCCCGTTAAACTGATAATGTACTTGATCCGAGTCCGCCTCCCGCGAACGGGCCGAAGCCTCGCAAGGGATACCAAACCACAGTCCGTGTAAACATAAAGGAACACACCACATTTCATATATATTTCACAGTTTTACATAGCCAAATTTCCACAAAAACTGAAAAGAGGTACAAGAGCCTGGGGCATACCCCGAGGTACAACTAAAGAAAGTAAGCAACTACAAAGCTACACTGCTGGAGAACTACACAGCTGGAACTACTCCGCTGGAGGTACTGACCCTGCACCGCTACGACGCGGCCCTGAACTAGACGTCAAACGAGTAACGTCCTCCTCGCCCTCACCTGTGGGGGTAGGGGTGAGCCTCTCTAGTCACTGGCTCAGTAGGGAACTCCCCCAAAACCGAGCTAACCAACACACAAGTACGAATAGTAAACAGCACCAACAATTTATATAACAGCTAAGCAGATAAGTAAAGCTGTAAAAGTACTCACCTTCTGCCGACTACGAGAAACAACAGTAATAATTAAATGGCAAACCAGAACAGGTGTACAAGCTAAAGTAGAGACAGCCAACACGAGCCACGTGAACTGGTTCGCGACACCAGAAACTGACTCGGACAACTAACACAGGTCTACCTCTCAGTCTCGCAGCCACGGACGAAAGGTCCAGCTGCCGCTCCACGTAAAAAGGTCAAGCAACTGTGGAGACCAACTAAACACCACCACCTGCAGACCACACGGTCACAGGCCCATGCCTGGCACCTTCAGAGACCCTGGCCTGGGCTCGCTAGAGTGAGGCACTGGAAAAGGACTAGCTGGGGTCCAGTACGTCTACTGGTGTCCGTACCCCAACTACGAGCGCGCTACAAGTGACTAAAAACAAACACAAGTGTCACTGTCCCACTGTCGTCTTTCCCTCAGCCGGACGTACAACTCAAACACAGAGTGAGGGTGTCCAGGTCAGACGACATAGACCTCGACGGTACAACACAAGTACCGGGACAAAGCCCCGAGCTAACAGCCTGGCTCACAAAGAACCTGGGGCCAACGGTCACCACGGTAGGCGTTGTACTACTCGCCACGTACACAAAACCACGTGCACGTCACACACAAACCACGTGAAACCTCACGTAAACCACAAGTAACCACGGTCCACCACACGTGAACCAACTGACTCGCGTAAACAACGCGCAGTCACAGAAGTAAGCAACTAACTGCATACCTTGTATGCTAAACACGAAAACCAAGTGCACTCAGTGCACCTCATGTGTCAACACACATGCATTATCGATAATACTGTAATCAGTCGTTTCTGCTCATAACCAGTAGGCGGCAACATCGACTGCCGCTTACACTAAGTCAACGGCAAGGGACCTGGCCGTTAACATCCTGGCTGAGGAGCTTGGCGACAAACGATGTTGACGCCAAGTTCTCCGGCCATAAACCCTGCAGAAACCCTAATCCGGCTCTGCGGGCTTTCTAACTGTTCTAACTACAGAAAAACATGCAAATGCAGTTCCTTCAGCATGCCAGAACCCAATACAACCCATTACAACATGCTTTGTACATTAAACTACTCAAACCACCCATTATCCCCATATGGTGTAACTTTATCCAAACATGCATTATCATGCTGGTTCAGGTGGTTATGATGTGTTTTAATGTTTCTACGGAGCTAAACGGGTTCGTCCCCTACCTCAGAACACGCTAGAACTTCCCGCAATCTCCCGGTTCACGCCGAGCCCTCCGCGAGCTCCCACGGGAATTGCACCACGCCGCGACGTTTCCTCGCGCAATTCGGCAACGCCACGCGTTCTACGATCGTCCAACCACTCCTCGGAACCTGTTAGAAGCTTCAGAGACACGGGGGCAGCAAGCTGGGGCAAGAGGGAATGAGAGTGAGCTGAGAGAACTGCCCTCGGGTGAGCCTATAACCTGCAAAATTCTCAGGTTGGCGTCAACCCCTTATGCCGCCAACAGCAACCGCCACCCTTAGCGTCCACATCTACTGCCGCCAAGCTCAAGCAGTCAACGTCCATTAACCTGGACGCCAACCAGTCAACGGCCACCCCTGGCCGCCAACTCCAACTGAACAGCAGCAGGTCCTATTTCATTTCAGGACCAACCCTGCTCTTCACTTGCTCAAGCCACACATTCACATCACACATTCCACGCAACTAGTTCACATTGGCCTCACAACGGCCACACAACCAACACACACATGATCCGCGTGGATCCGAAAGGCACGCGACGTTACATTACTATCATCTAAAAAGAAAATTTCGACCTCGAAATTCATAACACAATTCAAAGTTAAACAACTCATATATACACACTTTTACAAGTACTATCATCTAAAAAGAAAATACATAAGCTTACTCAAACAGATAGGGATACCCTTTAGCCATTTCCGCGGCCAACTCCCAGGTATCCTCACCACCTAATCTATTTTCCCATCTCACTTTAACTAGCTCAATTTCTTTATTCCTCAGCTTCTTCATCTTTCGATCTGTGATCTGCACCGGATACTCTGGCATAGTCATGTCCGGCCTCAGGTCACCACCTTGATATCTAATTATTTGAGCTGGATCTTCAATACACTTTCTCAACATGGAGACATGGAAATATCATGCACATCTGCAAATCAGCTGGCAAATCCAACCTATAAGCTGCTTCCCCAATTCTTTCAATTACCTGGAAAGGTCCTACATACCTTGGACTCAACTTCCCAGACTTACCAAATCTCATAATACCTTTACTCAGAGAAACTCTCAGAAAAACAAAATCTCCCACCTCAAACTGAAGTGGTCTCCTTCGAACATCTGCATAACTTTTTGCCTACTTTGAGCTGCCTGCAATTTTTCTTTAATAAGCTTCACCACTCGTGGTTTGCTGAATCAATTCAGGACCCACCAATTGCCTTTCTCCCACTTCATGCCAGTTCAATGGGGTTCTACATGGCCTTCCATATAAAGCTTCATACGGTGCCATCCCAAGACTGGTATGATAACTATTATTGTAGGCAAACTCAACCATTCCTAAATGATGCTCCAACTACCTCCCCAAACTAAACAACAAGCCCGTAACATATCTTCAATTGTCTGAATAGTCCTCTCTGTCTGACCATCTGTCTGGGGATGATAAGCGAGCTATATCTCAATTCAGAAACAATTACTTTCTGCAGACTTCTCCAAAAACCAGAAGTAATCTTGGATCTCTATCTGATACAATAGTCTTCGGAATACCATGCAGTGGAACAATTCTTTCAACATAAATATTTGCCAATATGTCCACTGTCCAAGACATACTTACTGCCACTAATCTGCATACCTTAGTCAATTTGTCAACAAACACCCATATTCCATTATGCCCGGAACTTGACCTTGGTAAACCTGCCACAAAGTCCATTGCAATATCGTCCCATTTCCACTGTGGAATAGGCAACGGTTGCAATAGACCTCCAGGCTTCTGATGCTCTGCTTTAATCTGCTGACAGATAGCACACCTTGCTACAAATTCTGCTATTTCTTTCTTCATATGAGGCCACCAAAAATGCCTTCTTAAATCATGGTACATTTTAGTACTACCTGGATGAATAGTGTACCTAGATTTATGAGCCTCTTCCAGAACTCGCTGCTTCACCTCTCTCTCTGCAGGAACAAACAACCTGTCCCTGAGCCTGACCACACAATTATCATCAATAGAAACTCCTTCCATTTTTACAATTTCAGCTAAACCTGCATCTGCTCTCTGAGCTTCAATAATTTGCCAATACAAAGATGGCTCTACAGCTCTAGCAGCTAGAATTGCCCGTCGCTGACTGCTGGGCACATACAAGGAGTTCTCTGCTACCTCTTCATACAACTTCCATTCTTTAATCATCATCAAATTCATATATGCCTTTCTGCTCAAGGCATCCGCTACAACATTGGCCTTACCCGGATGGTAAGCCAAACTGAAATCATAATCCTTCAGATATTCAACCCATCTGCGTTGGCGAAGATTCAAATCTTTCTGCGAGAAGATATACTTCAAGCTTTTATGATCTGTAAAAATCTCAAATCTCTCGCCATACAGATAATGCCTCCACATTTTTAAAGCAAACACAACCGCTGCAATTCTAAATCATGAGTGGGGTAATTTTCTTCTGCTGGCTTCAATTGCCTGGATGCATAGGCTATCACTTTACCATGCTGCATAAGCATTGCACCAAGTCCTCTCCTTGAAGCATCAGTATACAACACGAAACCACCACTCCCTGCCGGTAATGTCAATATAGGTGCTGATGTGAGTCTTTTCTTTAATTCCATGAAACTTCTCTGACATTCACCGGACCACACAAAAGGCACTCCTTTCCTGGTCAATCTAGTCATAGGTGCTGCAATCTTAGAAAAATCTTGAATAAAGCGCCTATAATAACCTGCCAACCCCAGAAAACTTCTAATCTCGGTTATTGTCTTAGGCACTCCCCACCTAGACACAGCTTCCACTTTACTCGGGTCCACTGCTATTCCTTTGGCTGAGATAACATGACCCAAAAACTGAATTTCCTTCAACCAGAATTCACACTTACTGAATTTAGCAAACATCTGGTTATCTCTTAACAACTGTAAGGTAAACCTCAAATGAGCTGCATGCTCCTCTTCAGATGCTGAATAAATTAGAATATCATCAATAAAGACCACAATAAATTGATCTAAATATGGATGAAAAATTCTATTCATCAGATCCATAAAACCTGCAGGAGCATTAGTCAACCCAAAGGCATTACCACAAACTCATAGTGACCATATCTGGTTTGAATGCTGTCTTATCTATATCCTCCTCTTTAATTCTCAACTGATGGTACCCGACCTCAAATCAATCTTAGAAACACCTTTGCTGATTGCAACTGATTGAATAATCATCTATCCTCGGCAACGGGTACTTATTCTTGATGGTCACATCATTCAATTTTCTATAATCAATACACATCCGAAAACTTCCATCTTTCTTTTTCACAAATAAAATCGGCGCTCCCCACGGGAATGACTCGGTCTATAAAACCTTTCTGCAACAACTCTTCTAATTGCTTTTTCAATTCTTTAAGTTCTTCTGGTGCCATCCGATATGAAGCTTTAGAAATCGGCATGGTACCTGGCAGCAACTCAATAGAAAAGTCCACCTCTCTATGTGGAGCAAACCAGGCAATCTTCCGGAAAAACATCAGCAAATTCCCTAACCACGGGAACTGCTTCTACTGGCTGACTGGCCTCTACCAAACTTACCGAGGCTAATAAGCCACACACCCACATTTATCAACTTCTAGCTTTAATTGCAGAAATTAGAAACTTGGAGGTATAAAAAGGCATACCTTGATATTCAAACACTGCACCATTAGATGACAAATCTGATCCTTTTCTTTCTGCAATCTAACATTGCTCCATACATTTCAAGCCAATCCATACCCAGAATGATATCATAATCTGACAACTGCAGGGCATACACCGACCCGGCATCTGATTCCCTTCAATCATAACAGGACTTCATCTATATAGCTCAAAGTGAGCAAGAACTCACCTGAAGGAACCTCCACCACTAACTCACAAGACTTCTCCTCTAAGGATGAGCTATACAATCCAAAATTCTTCGGAAATAAAAGAATGAGAGCACCCGAATCAAATAAGACTCTTGCTGAATATTCATAAAGAGGTAAAGTACCTTCTATCATATTTGACGCCTCTGCCTGGGCTCGGGTGATAGCCATAACCCGGCCTCTCCCTCGCTGCTGCGGTGCTCCTCTGCCACGACCTGCCTGTGGCTGCTGGAACTGCTGAGGCTGCTGCTGCTGCTGCACACCTCTGCCATACCCATATTCTCTTGCATAGGGACAATTGCGGATCAAATGTCCCGGCTGATTACAATTATAACATCTATACCCTGGAGGAACAATAGGCTGCCTGGCAGTGCTCTGCTGCGACTCCTCCACCTCAGCCTACCACGGCCTTGCTGGAACTGCGGACGACCTCCTCATCCTCTTCCTTTTCCTTAAGTGCTTGCTTTAATTTCTGGCCCCATTTACCAAAGCCTGATGTAGAAGGTCCTGCTGGTGCCTTGCCCTTGCTTGCACCTACTGTCTGCTGCGGTAGCCGAAAACTACCTGAACCTGACTCACCCGCCTGGCGAGTACGGATAGACCTCTCCAAGGTAGCTGCCCTCTGCGCTGCCTCTTCCACTGTCTTGCACATAAGAGGTACTATCGCATCTTGCAATTCCACTCTCAATCCTCTGATAAGTACTCAACCATCATGTTATTATCTGAAACCACATATGGCGCATAACGGCTAAGTGCCATAAATCTCATCTAGTACTCTAAGACTGAGAGTTACCTTGCTGGAGAGTTCGGAATTACTCTCTTTTTACTTGCTGCACTTGGATCGGAAAGAATGTATCATTGACACATCAAGAACTCCGGCCAAGTGATAGCTTCTTCCGTCCTGCCTGCAAAGGTGGTTTGCATCTTCAATCGCCACCATTCCAGTGCAAAACCCCTTACTGATAAGCAGCTAACACCACTCTATCCGCTGCCAGACACCTCATAGTCGCAAAGACCCTCAAATTTCATGAACCCATGCTCAGCTGTATCTGGATTCGGCCCTCCTGAATAAGTAGGCGGCTGCAATCTCAGAAATTTATCCACCTGCATCACTGGTTCTTCTGCTATCAACACTGGTGTGTGGTGGCACAGGTGCTACAAAAGGCACCTCCACTCTCGGCGGAACTGGAGCAACAGGTACAGCCTCTCCATCCCCAGGTGGCACTGCAACCGGTGGTACTGGCGCCTGCTGATCCATTCTTGCCCGAATATCCGTGAGGCTCTCCCAAATTCTTCTATCATTCGCTGGGTGCTTTCCTCCAGATCATCTCTTCCACCACCCCAATCTCTCCTATCAGCCATTTCAGAAATTTCTACATACACAAAACACCAGACAAAAATCAAAACCACCAATTATCAAAACCAGGGTCCCTACCAGTAGTGTATAATGACCGAAATAAGGCTATGTATCTTTCTAATTCCCTTTATTTTCATGGACCTTGCTCTGATACCAACTTTGACGGAACGCCTCGGCCAAGCCCGTTAAACCGATAACGTACTTGATCCGAGTCTGCCTCCCGCGAACGGGCCGAAGCCTCGCAAGGGATACCAAACCACAGTCCGTGTAAACATAAAGAACACCCACATTTCATATATATTTCACAGTTTTACATAGCCAAATTTCCACAAAAACTAAAAAGAGGTACAAGAGCCTGGGGCACCCCGAGGTACAACTAAGAAAGTAAGCAACTACAAAGCTACACTGCTGGAGAACTACACAGCTGGAACTACTCCGCTGGAGGTACTGACCCTGCACCGCTACGACGCGGCCCTGAACTGGACGTCGAATGAGTAACGTCCTCCTCGCCCTCACCTGTGGGGGTAGGGGTGAGCCTCTCTAGTCACTGGCTCAGTAGGGAACTCCCCCAAAACCGAGCTAACCAACACACAAGTACGAATAGTAAACAACACCAACAATTTATATAACAGCTAAGCAGATAAGTAAAGCTGTAAAAGTACTCACCGTCTGCCGACTACGAGAAACACAGTAATAATTAAACGGCAAACCAGAACAGGTGTACAAGCTAAAGTAGAGACAGCCAACACGAGCCACGTGAACTGGTTCGCGACACCAAAACTGACTCGGACAACTAACACAGGTCTACCTCTCAGTCTCGCAGCCACGGACGAAAGGTCCAGCTGCCGCTCCACGTAAAAAGGTCAAGCAACTGTGGAGACCAACTAAACACCACCACCTGCAGACCACACGGTCACAGGCCCATGCCTGGCACCTCCAGAGACCCTGGCCTGGGCTCGCTAGAGTGAGGCACTGGAAAAGGACTAGCTGGGGTCCAGTACGTCTACTGGTGTCCGTACCCCCAACTACGAGCGCGCTACAAGTGACTAAAAACAAACACAAGTGTCACTGTCCCACTGTCGTCTTTCCCTCAGCCGACGTACAACTCAAACACAAGAGTGAGGGTGTCCAGGTCAGACGACACAGACCTCGACGGTACAACACAAGTACCGGGACAAAGCCCCGAGCTAACAGCCTGGCTCACAAAGAACCTGGGGCACCCAACTGGAGAGGTAACCACGGTAGGCGTCGTACTACTCGCCACGTACACAAAACCACGTGCACGTCACACACAAACCACGTGAAACCTCACGTAAACCACAAGTAACCACGGTCCACCACACGTGAACCCACTGACTCGTGTAAACAACGCGCAGTCACAGAAGTAAGCAACTAACTGCATACCTTGTATGCTAAACACGAAAACCAAGTGCACTCAGTGCACCTCATGCGTCAACACACATGCATTATCGATAAATACTGTAATCAGTCGTTTCTGCTCATAACCAGTAGGCGGCAACATCGACTGCCGCTTACACTAAGTCAACGGCAAGGGACCTGGCCGTTAACATCCTGGCTGAGGATCTTGGGGACAAACGATGTTGACGCCAAGTTCTCTCGCCATAAACCCTGCAGAAACCCTAATCCGGCTCTGCGGGCTTTCTAACCGTTCTAACTACAGAAAAACATGCAAATGCAGTTCCTTCAGCATGCCAGAACCCAATACAACCCATTACAACATGCTTCGTACATTAAACTACTCAAACCACCCATTATCCCCATATGGTGTAACTTTATCCAAACATGCATTATCATGCTGGTTCAGGTGGTTATGATGTGTTTTAATGTTTCTAAGGAGCTAAACGGGTTCGTCCCCTACCTCAGAACACGCTAGAACTTCCCGCAATCTCCCGGTTCACGCCGAGCCCTCCGCGAGCTCCCACGAGAATTGCACCACGCCGCGACGTTTCCCCGCGCAATTCGGCAACGCCACACATTCTACGATCGTCCAACCACTCCTCGGAACCTATTAGAAGCTTCAGAGACACGGGGGCAGCAAGCTGAGGCAAGAGGGAATGAGAGTGAGCTGAGAGAACTGCCCTCGGGTGAGCCTATAACCTGCAAAATTCTCAGGTTGGCGTCAACCCCTTATGCCGCCAACAGCAACCGCCACCCTTAGCATCCACATCTACTGCCGCCAAGCTCAAGCAGTCAACGTTCATTAACCTGGACGCCAACCAGTCAACGGCCACCCCTGGCCGCCAACTCTAACTGAACAACAGCAGGTCCTGTTTCATTTCAGGACCAACCCTGCTCTTCAACTGCTCAAGCCACACATTCACATCACACATTCCACGCAACTAGTTCACATTGGCCTCACAACGGCCACACAACCAACACACACATGATCCGCGTGGATCCGAAAGGCACGCGACGTTACAACTGCCTTCTGAAAGTAGTGGCAGTGTCGACACACACCTGAATTGTGTCGACACCACTGGCTTGACAAACCAAGTAGTGTTGACCTGTCTGTCGAGTAGTGTCAACCTGTGTTCAACACAACATATACCTTTGTGAGGTATCATTCTTTGTCATCCATATCTAGCTATGGGTTGTTCTTAAACATTTCAAGTTTGATTGTTTCCTACATGACTACAACCTTTTGGAATCATTAGTATTAATCCCTAAACCTTTGTTTTATGAGAGATCGTGAGTACTTGTGTACCCTCACTTGAATCTTTTACAAGAATGAGTTATGATGACAAATTTATGGGTCTTTGGACTCATTTAAGATATATGCCTATGCAAATAGGGCTGGTCCAGTCCTGGGAGGAGCACCCGAATTTGTTTACTGGTCATACATAATGATAAAGGATACTTGGTTGTTTGGCATTGCATCAATACTGTTTGATTATGGTCATCATGTTACCTGTCCTGTGTGAATATATATATGAACCAGATGATGAGTTTCATTGTGAATTCCTAAGCATGCTCTGTGTTTCAGTACTACTGTTTCAAATTCACTGTCATGCTAAGATGTTTATTTGTCCTTCTGTGATCTCAGTCAAGTCTTTTACCTTGTTCACTATATAGCTTAATCCTTATGATTTGAGGATTTGAATCCTACTGGGCTAGTTAGCTCACACATCCTACCTTTTCAGGTGACCAAGATGGGGGTGAAGCTTAAAGGGGCATGTGTGCTGAGTGGACCTTCCAACCACAAGGAGCCAATTGTGTTGTTTTCTTTAGTTTGAATACCTGGAATGTAATATAATGAAGTTACTCTTTCCTGCTCCTCACTTAGTCTGTGATGAGGAGTACCTTGTAATAAGACTTCCGCTTAGTGAATTATGAATGAACAAATGCTAGTATTAAATCTTCTGCCTGATTTCTATCACTTCCAATAAATAGTCTTTTATTAGGATGTGACAATGACGGCCCGACCCATCGCGATTCTCAGAAGGTTGCGACAGGGGGCACATCATGACATGAATGCGACGGCCCAACACATCACGTTCCTCACATTCTGTTCCGATTGGCCTTAACGCGACAGACCGACACATCGCGTTCTGGACTGTTTGCTGAAATCACGACCTGTCACCCCGTCAAGATTACAGTATTAATCGATTGGCCTGATCCAGTTCCTGTGAACGCGACCGACCTTCCCGTAGAGATTTAAAACGTGATAGGTACCCCCGTCGCATTCTTACTGTGTAAACCAGAACCCTAATTCTTCATGCAAACTGTGTTAAACATGCCATTTGATCAATGTTTAACTCCTGCCACATACTGCTATGAACAACAATGACATGTTTATGGATAATGGGTATTAATCACATGATTTCTATTAATTTAAAAGATATGTGCACGATTATCTCTTGCTAATTTGATTCTCTTACACGCAAATTTGGCTTCACCGCGGGCAAATTTCATATTGCGTCGTAACGCCACAAATGACCCTTATTTTATCTCGTAAGAGTGTTTTCCCAATATTTTCTGGATCTCACCCTTTCTTTCTTGGTGCTTCCCCATGTGGTTTGGTCGCGGATTAAGGCACAGCTTCATTGATTCGCGTCCACTACAGTGGACGCCTTTTAAACACGGCGGTCTTGGTGGACGCGTTTAGGTCCCTTGACGCGGCGGTCAACACTGACGCGTTTAAGGGCCTTTTTTTCGTCACATGTTCAAATTAGAAAGGCGTACGCTAAGGACGACGCATTTACAAAGTCAAAAAGCCTATGACCGACGCGATTCAGTTTTGATAATGCGGCCGGTTAGCCGGATGCGTTTCTATTTTCTATCGCGGCGATAGAGGCCGACGCGTTTCTGCCAGCAGTCCGTCCACAGGGACTAGGCGTGGCACTAACAGCCTTCTGGGGGCTCTCAGTTCCGCGTCCGTGTGATTGGACGCGATTCTAAAGTCGCGGTTGTTGTGTCGGACGCGATTCAGAGTGATGACAGAGACGCGCCCCTTCTGCCATTTTTGTTATAATTGTTGCATACAGGGCATATTGCATCGGTCGGGGGACCTCCTTCCCTCATATCCTAGGCTCCACACACCCTTCCGGTGAAGGCTAGCTCTCGATTGGGCATTCCATCCCTTTGGACTAGCGAACCTTCTCCCGAACCCCGTAAGACTCCGTACCCTGTGGATTCCCTCACGGCGGACCGAGCTGGCGGTACCACTCCATTGACCCGGGTTAGCTATCCTATTGCATGGTGAGAGGTGATTCCTAGTTGTACCCGAAGTTTCATACTCTACCCAACTAGGATCTCATCTGGAGTGACACGACAATTTCAATCCATTAATTAATTGTGAAACTCCTAAGAACAAGCGTTAAGCATTATAACTTGTTCGAACCATATTGATTGTTTAACTTCTGTTCAACCTGTTTGATTGCTTATTGCTTTGTTAAAAAATGGACCCATACTATCACGATGATTCTTATTATGAGGACTATGAGGATTATGTCTGTTCTCCATCCTTCCAGTCCTATGTCGGTCCATCTCACCACTGTGAGGGACAACCTTCCACTTCCTACGGGCATGTGCGCACACCGCGCGCTGACCAATTTGATGTCCCCTCACCTTTACCTCCAATTAAAACCCGGCAAGAGCCTGTCCCCCACCATGATTCCACTGTCCAGCATGTCCTGCATGCCATTGATCAGCTCACACCTCAGCAACTCAATCTGATACAATCTCTAGTTGAAGGCTTGACTCCTTCCGCGACTCCTTCCCCTTCCCCTAGGCACCCACCTTTGTATATTCCGGCGACTTCGCCACATCCCCCTGTACATTCTTCATCACCTCGGACCCCTGGCCATTTGCACTCCCGTGCCCCGGTCCGTACAGACCGTCCCTTGGGAAGGCCCGCTAATTCAAGGCCACCCCCATGTATTTTCTCACATGCCCAGCGGCAATCCACTCCTCTCCAAAATGCTCTTCTCCAGAAATTGAACAATTTGGAGGAACAAATAAATAAGCTTTCAAATTCTAAGGGTGATCCCATTGCCGCCATGCCGGCTCTCCCAAAAATTTACATTCATCCTTTGGAGATGCCGTCGTACCGATTGTACAATGGCACAGGAACCCCTATCTTCATGTCAAGGAATTCCTTTATGAGTCCTCTCGCTGGCAGCGAGATCCTATAACCTTGGCATATCTATTTAGAAAATCTTTTGACGGCCCTGCATACGAATGGTTCTACTCTCTAGAGCCAAGTGAGGCAGGAGACTTCCGCCCATTGCACAGAAAATTCCTTCAGAGATACAAAGACCGCGTCAGCCCTTATCTCTCTATCACAGATTTAACATCCGAGAAGATGGGGGCCAACGAGGCCTTTGTACAATTTGCTGACCATTGGAGGTCAATGGCCACGCCCTTGTAGTATGAGCTCTCAGAGTCAGAGCAAGTTAAAATAATCATTTTCAACTCTACTCCGAGGTTCAGGCAAATTCTGGCCATGAATCAAATCACCTCCATGGAGGAGCTCTACAACCGGGGACATTACATTCAGGCTCATCTAATGGACTCCTCCGATCGTAGACCTATTCAATCAAGTTGATTCGAGAGAGAACGGATCAGTGGACACCATCCACCATCCACCTCACCAACATACACCATCCACCCCTTTTGCACCACCGCAATCACTTCCCATTTATCATGGCATGCCGCCACCCAGGCGTCTACTGATTCATCCTCCTCAGACTCAACAACCTCCAACCGGGCCATACGATGCCCCTATTTTTCATGAAGAAGCTTCTGCGCCATACGTCGTGCCTGCTCCGGCACCCGTGCCAACTCCCATGACGATTCTAGTACCTCTACCATGACAACCACTACCTCCACAACATCCTCCACTTCCCTCACAGCCTGTTGCTCGGGCTGAGGTTGCCAACATCCAATCCCTCCAGGAAACCACTTGGTGTTATGACGATGAACCTTCCCAGGTCATGTTCGTACGCCATTCATCAACACTCCCTACATTACCATCCACCATCATCAAACCCCCCACCATTAAACCTCCACCAATCATCACACCTACCTTTACACGTCCTACACCGCCAACACCCTTGGTAGCCGAACTCGAGCAACCCCCTCGCTATCACACCCATTACACCGCCACCAGCCATACAGCCTTCCATTACGCCTCCACTGGCTATACAACCTTCCACTCCATCCACCTCCACTCCAGTCCAACGGAACAGGTACATCCAAATGAGGAGCAAGCGTCAGCAGAAGAAGGAAGCCCCGGGACCGGGCATGCTTTTCAAGATTCATGATTACATCCCTCGCATGCCGGTCATTGTCAATATATCGGGCACATTCACCGAGCGGGAGTCCTCCCCTCCAATCATGGCCGTCAAGAGGCCTTCTAATAATATGCCAATCATGTCAGTTGCCAACAAGCTTCATTTCAAAGTACTCATACGGAATCTCTCCCTCCAAGCTCTCATGACCCCTCACACCGTCATTGTGAACATTCCCACTCTAGTGAAGGGGTCAGCTTCTCAGATTGTGCTCACGCACTCCAAAGACAAATCATTGGCACAATCTATTATTCGAGGGGTCGTGCCCCCTTCCATATCACACATTATACAATCCTTGGGCACAGTCCCCTCGTTGTTGCTTCCAATTCTACCGGTGGAACTCCCCACCCTTTCATTAAACTACATTCCAAGGGAATTTCTACTGTCACTTGAGACTCCGATGGAAGTCAACCCTCCAATCATTGAGAGCTATTCAATTCTCCAGAGAAGAGCAAGATCATCTGCCCACTGGGCCAAATATATGAGGAAGTATTTGAGGGTCAGAAGGCCGATTCCCAAGAGGAAGCCCAAACGTCGGGCAAGGCAAAAGACCAGGGGGCCTCCATCTTTTCCATTTTCTTTTCAATCATCTTTTGTGCTCCTTAGCACCTCTCCGTGGGTTCTCCACATTCCCTCCCCACGGGAGGCATTTTATTTCACCTTTTGTATAATCCTTACTCCTGTACTGGGCATCACGCCCCCTTTTGTATCCCTCATTCTCCCTTCCACGCCCCATGTGGCACAACTCTATTCCGTGCCCCACGTGGCACTACTCCTTGCCGTGCCCCTCATGGTACATCTCCTTCCTGTGCCCCACGTGGCACATCTCCATTCTGTGCCCTACGCTGCGCACCTCCATTTTTGGCCCCTCGCGGCCCGCTTTTTCTTTCCTTTCCTCCGGGCCATCCGGATTCTTCTTTTTCAGGGCATCGCGCCCTCCTTCTTCTCCAAACCCCTCCGGCCCCACCGGAGTCTCCAAAATCTTTCCTCCGCCTACTCCTCTCCATTTTCAATCGGGTCCTTCGACCCTTTTCGCACTGTTTTCGGAGTTTTAGCCCCCACCCGTCATTTTAATTCCAAATAAAAAATGTAAATTCTTGTAGACTTCCGAGTTTCGCCCCAACGCAGGGCATTCGTCCTCCTTTACCCTCCGAAATCTTATCATATTTTAGCAGTGTCAAAGATTCAAAAATCCATAAAAAGATGAATATTTCAGCATTGCCATGCTATCGCAGCACTTTTGTTATGAGAACTCCGTGCAAGGAATCCAAAATTCCCTCCCCGAGTCATTAAGGTTTGCCCTTAGCATGGAGACCTGCACACACTTCACGGCGCCCTAAGCCGATTACTTCCGGTCGACATCATCACCGTCAAAGCCGCGCCTGAAAGGCACAAATGTCTATTTCTCCTCCTATTCGGCCAAAGTATGGGTAGTAGAGGTAGTCTGGGCAAAGCAACCAACCCAAGGCACTCCTTCATAAGAGGACGTCCTCCAAATGGGCAAAATCAAATGACCAATAAAAAAATCAAGTCAAAATGCATGTCAAGAGTGGCAAAGTCCCCGCGGAGATCCAAATGGACCCGGTCGTATGCATGCAAAAGTCAAAGTCAAATCAATGATAATAGGACATGGCAAAGATTGGCAAAGTCCCCGCGGAGATCCAAATAGACCCGGTCGTACGCATGTCCCTACAATCAAGTGGTCAACACTCAAGATTCTAAAATAATTAGAAAACCCCTAGTGCTTATAAGACTGAACCTTCTAACGGTTGTGCCAAGGAAGGAAGACAAACCTAACTCTTCAAATACCCATACCAAGTTTATCTCCAAATTTTCTTCCCTTCCCCCTACTAAGACTTAGTCGCCTTTTCAGGCATGGCTTTGATAGTGGCACTGTTAACCAACTGCGATCAGCCCCAGGCACCACTTTAAATGCATGCCCTACTCTGGACATTCTTTAATGATGCTGGAGGTAACAAGGACCCCTCGCGGATCAATTTTCATAACCCTAATGCCGCCATGGCATGACAATGTTTCAAAATCACAAAAAAATCTAGATATTTTCCAAAACAAAAAAAAAATTCAAATATTTTCAAAGCCACAAAAATCCAAATATTTCCAAAACTAACAAAAAAATCCAAAATATTTCCAAAACCAACAAAAAATCCAAAATATTTCCAAAGCCAACAAAAATCCAATTATTTTCAAAACCACAAAAAAATCCAAATATTTTCAAAACACGATAAAAATTCAAATATTTTAAAACTCCATAAAAATTCAAATATTTTCAAAATTCCAAAAATCTTTTACCGATGGTATTGCACATGGTAAGCAGATCCTGGCTGTGCCATGCATGAATCCTTTCTATCATGGCTCCTTATCTCTTGCACTATAATCTCCTTGACCAAGATCACCTACCCTCATAGTCTAACAAACAAAATTATTTGAGCTGTGTATGTCATTGACTACTTTATATATGTGCTCACTGCTATAAATAAATGATGTTTTTCCATGATGCTTGTTATCTTGGCTAACGAGTTTTTGAGCACAGGATTCGAGTTACCTCATCTGGCGCTACACCAAGCTGCTATTGCCTTCACCATCCCTATCTGCATCTACTATATGTTATACCATTAGAGTACACCAAGGACCTTGTGGCTGTGAGGAATCTGGGATTTGAGTTCCCCTCTATCAAAAATAATGATTATCCCATTGGATCCTTAGCCGCACGGATAGGCCGTTACGCTTGGCATGTGAGGACGACGGGCACACACTAAACATGAATTTTTGCCATGAGACCTTACTGAAAATTATTCAATAATATATTTAGTAATTAAGTGAAATTAATCATATATTTTTCCTATTATTTTAAATGAACTTGTCTTCGATTTATCGCTGGATTTGAATACCTCTATCTCGTTCCTCTGCCTTCGAGCACTTAAGACATGACAGACAATTGTTTCTTTACACACTTCTATCTTGACTTGGACGACCTCTTCATTGGGAATACTCCTGACTGGACTAGGAACTCCTTGTCGAGGGCTCCGTAAGACTTCTTGGCTTTGGTGGACGTCCATTGCCGACGAGCGGGTTGTACCATCAATACCTATTTTACCTTTGGGGATCAACATGATCCAATGGCCTTAGTTGTTCTCTCTTACCTTGAGATCATGCCGGATCTTTGGCCTGTGTTCATAGCACGACTATTGGGCAGTGGTGACTTCTACCGGACTACCGGCATACGACCGGGTGTGTTGTGCAACTGATATTATTGCTTGTTTATCGTTGTTTTACGAACAATACCATGTTCTCATCTACTAGCTCTACACTCTCATCTGTTCACGTTCTCTCTATACTCTCATCTATTCGTCAATTACTCTCGTCTATTCTTGGTACTCTATTTGGCCATCCATTTGATTGTCTAAGATAACAAACATAATCATGCCAGACAACATTATAAAGGGACCGATCTGGTCCTGGGAGGTGTGCCCAAAAGGCTATAACTCGCGGGGGTTTAATGATCAGGGAATACGACATAATACCCGAGTGCAATACTATCAAGATTTAATCTATGACAATCAATCAATCACTTTACTATGTTCTCTCGGTTATCAAGAAGTTCAACCAAAACGTGCTATCTCTACTAGTCCACTTTTATGCAACGTTACATGTTATTTCGTTATATGGTCAATCCGTTATCATGCTAGTTGTGCTATTTTCATGTGAAGGTACCATTGTGCTCTTGCTACCATACGACATTACTCTCTTGACTATACTTGATCATTCTCTATAGTTATCTTACTTGACAAGACATTAATCACTTAAAATATGCCTGTTTACACGAGATATTAAGTCCTACTGGGAGATTATCACTCATCCTGCACTATTTATTTCATGTGTTTTCAGGTGAGTCTGATGGAGACTACCACACGCACGAGGATGGAGATGAGCAGGACTCGGAGTGACTAGTTGTTTCAACAACCAAAGTATTTTGTGGTTAGTTAGATGGATAGTTAGTTTGTAGTTATTTTGTTTGAATAAAATACTCTGGGCCCATAGTTTTGACTTTGCATTAGTAGATGTAATAGATGATCTGAAGAATTATTAATAAAGTTGGATCATTTGGTATTATTCTAAATTTGTGCAATAGTTTGATGTTATTTCTCGCTCTATACTATTTAATTAACTATTTACCGCTCCGATATTTCGTGTCGGGGCGTTACAGCCTAATACTCTTTTTTAGGATTATTATGAGTTAGAATAATGATTATCTTAACCTTTTAATTTTATTAATAATTAAGCTACGAATTTTGGCTTAAATATCTCCCATTCAACAATGGGCTTTAGCTTTTGGGCCAAATACTTCATATATGAACCATTTAAGAAAATCCATTACTTATTTTTCACTTAATGGATTTTAATTATTCTATATTTTTTTAATTTAAATTCATTTATCGAATTTAAAATTCAGAGTTGCTACATTATAGTAAGACGAAGTATTTATTACTTTAATAGTTCACAGTTTCACTTTAATTTTCTATGTTACGTAATCTATCACATATGTAACTATTATATAGTTTTAAGATAAGAGTTTGAAGTCGTTAAAATATGTGTGACAGTAAGTTGAAATGTATGGGACTGAAAGTTACTGTTGACATATTTTAAAGTCTAAATTCAAACATGATAAAGTAAGAGTTCGTAATCGTTAAAGAATGTATGGTAGTGAGTTAAAGTGTGTGAGATTTAAAGCCACTACTATATGACTTAAAGTCTAAGTTTAAAGTCGTTAAAGTAAGAGTTCAAAATTGTTAAAAGTAAAAGTTCAAGGTTGTTAAAGTATGTTGATAGTGAGTTAAAATATGTGAGACTTAAAGTCACTAATGACATGACTTAAAGTCTACGTTTGAAAGTGTTAAAGTAAGAGTTCGAGGACGTTAAAATATGTATGACATTGACTTAAAATGTGGAGGACTTAAAGTCATTATTATATGACTTAAAGTTTAAGTTCTAAGACATTAAAGTAAAAGTTCAAAGTTGTTAAAATATGTGTAATGATGAGTTAAAATATGTGGGACTTAAAGTAACTGTTGATATGACTTAAAGTGTAAGTTTGAAGGCGTTAAAATAAGAGTTGAAAATTTTAAAATAACAATTACTGACGGCCAGAAGATGGAAAACGTTACTGGGAGATCATTTAGTGTAATTCCTTATAAAGTAAGGATTAGAAATTAACATGTAAGGATTAGAAATTAACATCCATAAAAATACTTCAATTTTTTCTTGCAACTATATCTAACAGGGACCTACAGTTAAGAGACTCTCGCTGACAGAGACTTGTAATTAATTTTCTCAAAGATGAAAGAAACCTAAGAGTAACATCCTAAAATGAGGCATGCTAAAGTATAAAGATTACATGTGAATCAAATTGATCAATCTAACAGAGGCTATTTCATATTCAAATATAAGACTACTTTAATGTCGTATAAAATATGTGTCACAGTAAATTAAAATGTGTGAAATTTAAAATTATTGTTAATATGACTCAAAATCTAAATTATACCACATTATAGTAAAAGTTCGAAGTTGTTAAAATATGTGAGATTTAAAATAACTGTTGATATGACTTAAAGTGTAAGTTCAAAGATATTAACATAAGAGTTGAAAAGTTTTAAAATAACAATTACTCATTGCTAGAAGATAGAAAGCATTATTCGGAGATCATTCAGTTCAAATCTTGATAATTAGGGACTAGAAATTAATATTTATTAAAATATTTTAATTTTTTCATGTAGATATTTTTAACATAGTCTTATAGTTAAGACGCTCTCACTGACAGAGATTTGTAATTAATTTTCTCAAAGACGAAAGAAACCTAAGAATAACATCCTAAAATGAGACATGCTATAGTACAAAGATTATATGTGAATCAAATTGATCAATCTAATAAAGTGGCTATTTCTAATTTAAATATAAAACTATTATAGCCAGAAAAAAGTAATGTCTAGAGTATTTCACTTAATTTCCCTTATAGTTTTGGCAGTATTTAGGCCTCATCCACTTTCATCTTATTGAACAAAAATGGTTATATTCAATGTGTTATCTTATTTACTATATTTTATCAAATAATTTTATTATTAATATTTTTATCCTAAAATAAGTTCTAAATATCCTTATGAATTATAAAATAGACAAAAAAATACGATACTAAACTTTATCCACTAGCAAACTAAAAGATGGTTGCGGTCTTCCTTCATCCGGCACGTGCCTCATGTGTGACACGTGTCGGAAAAGACTCTTGACCTCGCTGTCCCCACGTACGACACGTCAAGGATTGGGGAAGAAATCCTCTGTTTTCCCCTGCGGCCCCGTCCTTTCAAACGAAGCACACACCGCCGGTCGGCGACGGGCCTTAGAAGAGCAGAGAAGGGACATGGAGGAGAGCACCGGCGGCAGGTAGACGACGCCTTTCGTTGTGAAGCAGATCGGTACGTGACTGTGAACGTGGGAAACAGGGGACGAGAGAGAGAGAGAGAGAGAGAGAGAGAGGCTTAAGTTACAGAGAGATGGGGGAGGAGAAGAAGGGAGCAGGAGGAAGGACCTCCAGCTCCATTGGGGCCCTGAAGAAGCCTGCAACAAAGCACAAGTGTAGAAGGCGAAGGCTTGCCAGGTCCATCGTCGAGTACCTCACTTCGGACTCCTACATGTACGCCCCTTTGCTCGACGCCTTGCTGTCGGAGGCTTCGACATGTTCGCCGCAGGGTGCTTCCGCTCCGACTGGTACGCTCACTGGCCACGTTATTTTTTACTTCCATATTCTCCTCGTCTGGTTCTTGATGGTAGGGAGAGAAAAGAACATAATTTTATTTTTTTTGTTCACTACCTGGTCGTTTATTTGTCGATTTTAAGATCGGATTTGTGGTGTTTCTTTGGTTCGAAGATGCCTTTGTGGTTGAATACATGCAGCGTTAAGGCACCTGCCTCGTTCATAAACTGGTTTGGAGCACTTGAGAAAGAGCGTATGCTTTGAGACAACCCTGAGGAGATTTGGGGGGAACTGTGGAAGAGTTGTGTAGAGGTGGTCTTGCATGTCCTCCTCACCCCAAGAAATTGAGCATTGTGTAGTCTTTGTCTGGACATTTTACGTTGTCACAAGGTTCAATGATGAGAGGTAAAGATGAGAGAATGGTTATCTAGCGTAGGCGAGTCATGTTTCTAAAACCCTCGATCTACAGCAAAAACAGTCCTTGATGTGCGTTAAGAGCTGGAATGATACTACGGTTAAACACCAGCTTACTTTTGGAAGAAATGACGTTTGATTGTGTGCCAAGGCATGGATTAGAAGGCAATTGTCAGTGGTGTACAACCTTGTCCGTGCCCTACCAGTGCATGTTGTTGTCAAAGATGTGGAATAGAAATCGTTCTAGCGTGGTGTTTATTTTCGGATTTTAGTGAAACAGATTGATTCCAGCGACAACAGGCAAGGGTTAGCTCACTTGCCAGATCCTAGAGGACATATATTGATGGATCATTGGAAGAACTGTTGAATTTGTTCCTCTTGCACACAGTCGTAGAAAAGCTTAGTGATCACGAAAAGAAGAAAGAAGGGGGGGGGGGGGGGGGGTAAAGCCACTCTTCATGTGAAGGGTGTGTTATGACACGTCCATTCCAAGTTCCGACCCATAGAGTGTCGTCCCAAGATATCGATCTGTACAGCGAGAAAAAAGAGAGGAAGAAAGATTAATCACACAAGGATTTACGTGGTTCAGAGGTTTCTCCCCTACGTCCACATACTACGGCCAATTTGACAAGAGGTTAGTTTACCCATGGGTAAATTACCCATGGGTGGGCTAACCCCCCTTTTTATAGAAAATCACTTTGAATTGTTGGTTAATTACTCATGGTTATTTTTTCTTTTTTTTAGTCAACTATGTACTTTGACTCTATTATCTTTATTAAGAGAATGTAAAAAATTATAATTTTAAGAGATATATAATAAATTTTATTTACATTTAATGATAATTTTTTAAAAATTTTTGAAAAAAAAAAAGTTACCCCCTCTACCCCACCTTTTGAGGAGGGGTAGAGTTACCCACAAAAAATGAGGGTAACTAGGGGTACCTCTGGTTACCCCCACCCACCCCACCCAAACTAAAAAAGAGACTTTAACAAGGGTACCCCTGGTTTACCCCTCCTATCAAATTGGCCCTAGATGTAGAGAATATTACTAGAAACTCAACTCAACCCCAAGAGTATAAAATCCCTTTTACAAGAACTCTCTCAAGCTCTCTTACCCACAAGAAGTGCTGTTTTCACTCTATTAGTTTCTCTCATCGAGGATGCACACGACACATAAGAAAGGTCCTATTTATAGGGAGAAATGAACCCCCGTGCTGCTGCGTTGGACTCTCCGTTTCTGCATGAGAAATGGGCTTCGTGTAACCTGCTCCCAAGCCCATGAACACCTTTCTTTCTTGGGCTCTCCAACGTATGCGAGATGACCGTACCATTGCATGGGAGTTAAAATTCCCGTCAGGTTCAAGTGGAGAACCGTTCCTTCTCCCCACGTAATCACATATGGAATCGGGTTTCTCGGTGAGAATTAGTGCAGGTGAGCCATTACACGACGCATGCTCTTCTTAGCTCATCTTCATGAGTTGTATCCAGTGCCAAGCTCCACCACGATCATTGTTAACACAGATGCTCATGTGGGGGCCACCTTATGTGTTTTGTAAGCTGATCAAGTCCAGACAATTTCTAAAGTTCTTTGAAGGAATAAACTTTGTCAACATATTTGTTGGATTCTCTGTTATAGAAAATCTTTTGAACAACCATTTGTACCCTACTACATGACATTACGAATAAAATCATATCTGGCGTCGATGCATTTATTTCTTTCATGATATAATCTGATTTCTTATCAGATGTATGACACTCTGACTATCACAGCACATTGGAGTTGTCTCTTGCACAAGTCACAGATCGTCCACCAAACCTCTCAACTATAAGTCTATAAGGCTTCTTTCACTCCCTTTGCCACTGTCATATACTCAATTTCTATAATAGACAAATTAAGTCACAATATATTGAAAAAGAACTTTCAAATTAATAGCATAGCCCAAGAAAGTAAAGATATAACCTATCAAGGATCTCCTCTTATCTAGATCACCAACATAATCTTAATCTATGTAGCAAAGTAGTTGACTGCCATCACTATTCCTCTCTAATATCAAGCTCACATCAAAAGCATATCCGAGATAACGAAGAATCCAGTTCACGGCCTCCTAGTGAACCTCCTTAGGATTTCCCATATACCTACTAACCATACTAACAACATGAGAAATATTTGGTCTAGTACACAAAATGACATACATAATGCTACCAACTACATTCGCATATGAAAATTTAGCCATCCGTTCCATTTCCTTCTCTATTTTTGGTGAATCTTTTGTGGGCAATCTAAAGTGGGCTACCAATGGTGTACTTATAACTTATACAATATTTTATGCCTAACTGTTCTAGCACCGTTCTCATGTACTTTTTTTGTGACAAATACAACCTTCCATTGCCACAGTCTCTGTGAATCTCCATGATCAAAATCTTTTTTGCTGCTCCAAAAATTTTCATCTCAAATTCACTATTCAACTGCGACTTTAAATGATTAATTTTTGACATATTGTTGGCAGCTATCAACATGTCGCTTTAAGCCATATAACGACTTCTTTTATGGGCATACACAATCCTTCTTATCAGAAACTATGAACCCTTCTGACTGGTGCATGTAGATTTCCTTCTCTAACTCGTCGTGTAAGAACATTGTATTAACATCCAATTGCTTGTGGAAATGGATTTAGTGAACAATCCATCAAAAACTTAAAATGTTATTTTTGTGGATTTAATTTTATCATTTATCATGTTCTCAGTTTCATGTGCTCATGGCTGCATAATGCAGATTCAAGTCCGTCAGAGGCTAATCTAGCCATGGGGACAGAAGATGAACCTACAATCACAGAGCGCGAGTGTGCCAGTCACCTGAGTGACAAGTGTTCTGCCTCCGGAGTCGGAGAGCTTTAGGAGGTCCTTTTACGCGCCGTTTGACTTCATCAAACGAAGATGGGTATCGGGTCTGGACCAATATCCTACCGTTGCCTAAGCGCAACGACATTAATTACATCTCTCTAAGAGAGAAAACTCTTGATTAATCATCAGATTAGAAAGTCTTGTGGCCTAAGAAGGAGACATTCCATGAAAGTTGGAAATGTATCTTGAGGTTAAGCCAAAGTGATAATGAGAAAGGTGTCTATTTAATATCATGTAATTTATTGTAATCATTATGATCTTATGGTATCGTCGTTTGATCTCTTTATTCATTTGTTCACTTGTTTCTCTCTCTCTTTTAATGAAATAATTTCAATGTGTTCTTTTGTTCCATTTAAGACATGATAATCATGGTTTTGCTTGCGAGTCGGCACTGCTTGATCCTTGTGTGCTCAGTCGGCAGTATAGACACAGTCCATTTGGTGAGATATGTACATGTAGTAAGGCAAATAGTGAATCGACAAGGCAAAACTGAATCGGTAAGACATGACCGAATCGGCAATCAGGACTGAATTGTCACCCTGCTGAGATGATATCGAATCACCCAACCAGTGAAGATTTTAAAGTCTTTTGCCGATTCGACGTGCACGAGAAAAAGTTCGACAGCATCTCCCCTTATCCTGGTTGAGGGGGGGGGAGAGAGCGCGATACACGTCTACCGCAATGGAGACGGCACCAAAAAGTAAGGTGTATGTCGAAAAACGACATCACCCGATGGCACACAACGCCGATTCTCGAGGCATGCCTACGAGGGGACCAGTTGTTGCCGAGACTATAGATAAACCCGAACGATGAGAAAATAATGTTCAATTCCATGTATTCGGGCGTAGATACCATATTATCTAACCCATAGCTAAATTGTTTCTTATCTGTTTTTTTTATAACTGAATCAGTGATAAACACGATTCTGTACATATGGTTCAGTCACAGTCACATTTCTGCCAGGACGAGTCGACAGACTAATCTCCTGACTGAGCAGGTCTGCAGAGCTACCTCCTGTTCATCTGAATCGACAACAGACCTTCAAATCTCATCAGCAGAAAACCAGAGCCCCATGCTAGGCAAACACAGCAGAAAAAAAAAAGGACAGAAAATGGCACAAATGGCTAATGGGAGTGACTACTTATCCTTGGACATGGGTATTAATTACCCAACCCATTGTTAGCAAGGAGTTGTATTCTCCAAAACCGAAATGTGTAAAGGCTTTACTGCTCTAAACAAAAAAGACAACATCGCTAGTAGAGAGAGAATAAATCTGTCCCAAACATGGTGTTGACAGGACCAAAAGGCAAGTAGCATATAAAATAGAAGGGGAAAAGGTGGAGTCCCACGGTTCTCAAAGCCTCATTTATTAAGGGTGGGGTTTGTATCTTCCCACATGAGAGGTTGGATGGGAACCCATCTCTCCATGTGAAAAGAACCCATCATCTTGTACTCCTCCCAAGAGAAAACATGCATAGAATAAAAAAAGAAAACCAACCTTAAACAAGGTATATATGAATGCTCAATAAAGAACAAATAGAACTTCACAAAACCCAATGTACTTGGATTAAACAAAAGTACATCTGATGGAAAAAGCTCTTTAAATAGTAGAAAAAGGGATGAGATACACATGAACAAGACATCTCTTGAAAAGAGGAAAATGGGAGAGTGCACGAGTTTTTAATGAAAAGAAAAGGGCTCTCTCTCCATCACGTCACACTCCACTCACCCTCTCTTTAGATCTCCAAACAAGCCAAAGAACAAAAGATGGGCACTCCTCTCTTCTTCTTTTCTTCTCTTTGCAGTCGCAGGTACCTCTCCTGGGGAGAAGGAAACGCAGCAGCAACAAGAACACCTCCTTTTCTTCTGCCCCAAGCAAGGCCTTCTCTCTTGGCTTACTTTTCTGTTCTCTCTCTCTCTCTCTCCCCCCCCCCCCTCTTTGCCAGCCGCAGCAGGCACCTTTTTTAAAGGGGAAGTGGAATTTGATAATTGGTAGTTTAAGCTCACCCCTCACCTAAGGGGTGGAGGCATTGGGCCTCTTGTAATGGACTGTCCACTTAGCTAAGTATTTTTTCCTTTTAAAGAAAATTGGGCCTCCAACATTGCTTTAGCTCTAAATCAAGAAGTACATTTCACGATAGGAGAGTACACATCATTGAAGTCAATACTCTCTCATTGTGTGAAACCTTTATCACCGATTGTGCCTTAAATCTAGCATGTTCCACATCAGGGTTTTCTTCCTTCCTCTTGAAAGCCTATTTGCACCTCACAATCTTCTAACTAGGTGGTACTTCCACTAACCCTCATGTATTGTTTTTTAGAGAGAGAATCTCCTCTTGCATGGTCAGTTGCCATTTAGAGGACTCATCTGATGTAACTGTCTCCCTCAAAGGACTTGGTTCTACCCAATGTTTTAAAAAGGATTAGTCAGTCCGAGTCAGATGACACCCCCGGATTAGTTGGACCGATTAGCGGGCGAATTGGCCGCCTCAAGTTCAAATTGGTTTTTTTTTTAGGATTTGTTTTTTTTTTATGCATGGTTCTTGTTTATTGTTAAAGTGAGGATTTATGCCTATCATATTTATAGTTATAAGTATCACAAAAAATCCAATTGAATTAAAAAGAGATTTAGAAAACATACTGTGAGAATATTTGTTAACACTTTAAAAAGTTTAAATTTTTTATCTTTGGATTTGATTTATTGGATTTTTATTTATTATAAGGACATGATCTTATTTAGTTCATTTGAACTCCCCACTAACTGCAGTTAGTGTTAATTATATCAGCACCAAGGCTGAATACCTTGATTAGCCATCAGACAAAACCGTTGAAAAAAAGAACATGACTCACATTTGAATGAAATGAATTATACATGGAAAGAGACAGTTGCAAACATGCAGTTCTTTTTTGGAATTTCTGATATTTATTTCATTTTTATTGATTTTTAAATGCATTTTCTCATTTTGGTGTTTTAGGATTATTAATTTCATTTATTTATCTATTTACGTTATTTATTTATTACATTATGATTATGTGAATTAAATTAACATTTTTCATTTATTTATTTGATTTAAATGGGAATTAACTTAAGGTGGATCAAAAATGATGTGAGACATGACTTGTTTGTTGATTTTAGTTAAGATAATTAAAAGACAATGTTTGTGAAATATTTTATTAAAGTTTGTTGATAATTGGTTGATTTTGGTTAAGAAATCAAGTAGTGAAGTGTTTTAAAAAAACGTGACACTACGTATGATTATCCGTATAGTGTGTATTTAAATGAATAAACTAGCCCAATAGGCCCATTAATATTATCACTTGAAAAAAACACCAATGACCGGCCCAATAGGCAATCTTAGGCCATTAAATAATGTGAACGTTGATCATCATAAATCATGGCATGAAAGCTACAAGTCCGGCCTAATAAACAACTTAGGCCCAATAAGAAATTTAGGCCCAATAGAAAGCCCAATGGCCTTGCTTAAGACTTGAGAAATTAAATCACGTCTTGCACGATATTCTTTAGGGCTACCTTGCAGACCCTTCTTCCCAGACCGCCTTGCAGTCTTTCTCAGAGCCTTGCTTTGTGTTCAAAACCTCGAAAATACTCCTCTCTTCCTGGGGCCCCCCTATACTTTATAGGGGGTGGAGAATACACCGTCCCGGTCTATTGAAGTCCAGTCCGGTCTATTGAAGTCTCGTCCCGGTCTATTGGAGTCTCGTCCCGGTCATTTGCATTTGGCATTTTTGCGGATTTCCCTGTCTATTTATTTCTTTCTGTTTTTTCTTTGGATTTCAAAATTGGTTCTCTCTGTTTCGCGTGGGAGAGGCAGGGACGAGAGGGAGGAGGAGACCCCGACGGCGGCGCTCTCTTCCTCCCTCTCCTATTGCGACCGGGACAGGGGGTAGCAGTGCTCTCTCCTCCCTCTGCTATTACTGGACTGGGAAGGGGGCGGCGGGCCCCTTCCTCCCTCCTCCTATAAGTAGCAGCGGCAGCGGCGACGGGGAGGTCCAGCGACTGCGGCGGTGCGGGCCGGGGGGAGCAGCAGCAGACCGGCCAGGCGGCGGTGGCCCAGGGTGCTCACGGCGGCGACGGCGAAGGGGAGTCCCAGCGCAGCGCGGCGGCGCGGAGAGAGAGGTGCCCGGTGGCAGCGGCGGCAGTGAGGGGCCCTTCCTACGTGGGGGCCCCGTCCTCTTCTTCCCTCTCTACTGCGACGGCCCAAACAGGGGGCCGGTCGCCCCCTCCTCTCCCTCTGCTAACAGGACGGCGGCCCAGAACAGGGGGCCGGTCGCCCCCTCCTCTTCCCTTCCTGAAGCAGAGTTTGACAGGTATGTATTTTTCATTTTTTTTTTTCTTTTCACCCAAGGCCCGGACGGTCAACCCTCACCCTCGGACCATAGGTATGTCTTTCTCATTGTCTTCTTTTTCTAAACTTGTCAATTCTGAACCTCTGTCCAGTGGCCCGGCCTTGATTTAAGATTTGCATATATTATTATCATTATTTAACATTATTTTCTGGTTCAACAAATGCCCCCCACGCGGTAGGTGGGGCGATGCCAACACAACGCGCACTTGCCGCGTGAATGTACCTTTGCTGCTGGGAGACGTTTGCATCCTTTGAACTTTCTGATATTCTGCCTGCTTGTTTGCCTTTTGGTTGTTTTTCTTTTCAGGAAGCCATGCACTCTCGCGGGAGAGGCCGTCTAGGACGTCTTGGTTACTGGGGACGGTCGGTCATGGCCGGGGACGTGCCGTCTGGACACCAGGACAGCTTGCTGCCCTCTTTCAACACTCGCCATCGGGTACCTTTCATGGGGCCCACATGATATCGGCAGAGAGAGTTTCTACTCTATACAGGGGCTATACCCGTGTTGCTTTATCTCATTTAGATGCTTCCTCAGAGGATGACGTGCACCTCGACTCTTCATGGGTTCTTTATTGTGACGGGCGATTTCAATTCCAGCGCCCTGCTGACTTTCCTCGGCACCTTCCATCATATCAGTCCATATATGATTTTGTGATTTCATATACCTGGCGGGTGATGACGACGAAGGTCCCATACCTCTAGCTCGTACTCAACGAGTTGCTTTAGAGAGAGCTATCCTTCTAGACCGTGACAGTTTGAACGGCCTAGCTCAATATGCATTCCAGCTTTTCCTTGCATGGTATCCGTTTGAATGAATTGCCTTTGCCAACGCAGTTGGGCTCTTTCCCTCAGTTGGCGAATGCTCATAGCATCTCTAGGCCCTTTCAAGCAGCTACCTGGATGATGGCAGGTGGGGGCCGGGCCCCAGTTTCTGATCACCAAGTGGGTTTATTTCTATCTGGTGCTGATGAACCTTCCGACCGGTCTTCTTATGGTGGTCGATGCTTTTTACCAGACATCTTACAAAGTCAAAGACCCAGTTGGTATGGCAAGTTTAGCGTCAGACGGGCACATGTTCCTCGTCCTGGAGCGACAGAGTGGCTACAATATGTGCTTCAACACTATCGTCACATGTTAGATCTTGTGGGCATTCGTCACGCAGTGACAGCTGCGCTTTACAGATATCCTTGCTACATGGGGCTGATCCAAGCCATAGCAGAGAGGCATAATAGCAAATGGAACACAATTTGCACAGCCGAAGGGGAAACTGCCATTGATTTGTGGGCTTTCCATCGGATTTTAGGCCTTCCGATTATAGGAGAGCCTTATGAGGAAATTATACTTGATGAGTTCTATAGAAATTCCATCGATGGCCAGGGCCGTTATGAAATTGAACTTTGCTACAGATATCTGATGAAGACTTGGTGTGATTTGGCCAAAGCACGTCAATCTACTTCTGTGTTAGTGGTACCGATGCCCCTGGGACTTCACGCAACACTCCAAAAGTCAGCCTCCACACTTGGGTGAGATATTTCTATGGTGGACTTTCTGCTATAAACAATGAATTTTCTCGTGCTGGGAGCTCTCGCCATGACATGTATAAAATACCCCGCCATGAGCTCCCTGATTGTCCATACCTATATGAATCTCTCATAGAGTTGGAGAACCCCTGAGCACTGGATGAAATCACTCATTTAGCAGCTTATTTGTCATATTGGTTGTGCACTTTTGCTATACCTTTTGGGGAGGAGTCACTTTTGCGGCCAGAGGTGATATATCCAGCATGTCGTTTGGCCTGCGGTAGCGGTTGGCCCTTGCTCCTGCTGCTCTAGCATGTATTTATCATTCATTTGGGACTTTATTTGCACATGATCAGCCACGGGACAGCACCACGCTAATGGCCACTCATTATATCAGCGTTTGGCGCATGCCTTCTACCGAGTCGCCTCCCCATGGGAGAGGTCAGAGATTTCTCTATTCCCTTAATTTTCGCTTCATGGATGAGCCAGAGGGAGATGACGAGGCACTTCTTCTTCAGCTCGAGATACATTGGGATTTGTGCCCGTTGGGGCTGCTGGCAAGTTGAACTTTGATCATTCTTCCCTGGACTTCAGATCTTTTCCCTAGCCATTCAGACTTTGGGCAGCCAGGTTGGTTTGATCCTTGGACAACAAGTCATCCACGGATTTGCTGAGAGGTGTGTCCACTTGGCATGGCTTCAGTGTACCGCCCTGGGTACTGGTGTGTTTCGGAGAGGACAAACAATTGGTTTGGAGCCTTATATCCTCATAGATTTGCTAGAAAATTTTGGCTACGATCAGAGGATTCCATCCGATTTGAATTTCCCCAGCGGCCTCGAATTTTGCAACGGCCGATGTATTCATTTGCAAGCCCGCATGTGGTGGAATTTGTTTCACAAGATAATGTCTCTTTGCTGGTCCACACTTCACTTTCCATTTATCGGGGGGCAGTGACCCTGAAATATGCTGACTGGTGGGCCAGCCACAGTGGGAATTTTACACAGCGTTCTGGTGCTATTCGCCATGTAGAGAAAGACTATCTGCGTAGGCAGGATCGCCCCCATTTTCATATCCGAGACAAGTATTTGAAGAAATATTTTCCAGAGTTGGCTAAATGTAATCAATGCCTTCCAAGCCTGAGATAAAATCGCGGAAACATTTTTGGCTCAGGCAGAGGTTGAGCATGTTGACAATTATCCCGTTCGCAAAAAGAGTGCTTCAAAGAAAGAGTCAGGGCTGCTGCCTTAGATCCACCGCCCTCTTATCAATGGTGGTTCGGATTTTGTTCATGCATGGGGCTACCGCCAGATGCGCTCGCCGACTCTTTACTCCCTCCAGACACTTTTAGCAATGACTTGGCCAAGGAGTGGATAGTCTACCTCAGCAGTGTTCTCACTTCTCTTGGGCTTCGCCGCAGGCCTTCCTAGTTCAGAGAGCTCGCAGTTTGGATGACGTGTGGTCAGCTGTGTCTTCAGGCGCCCGAGAGTTGGGCCTTTTCCCTCAGACATTGATTCCACGACCGCTTGAGTCCGTTTTTGCCCTCTGGTAAAATTTTTGAAACAATTCGTATATGTTCTACTGCTTGAATCGTTTCTTTCTGATGATTTTCATTTGCTCCCCTTTTTTTAGGCATTGTGACTCCCTCTCGCCGTTTAGCCCAGCCCGAGACTCTTGTGAGGCCGGACATCAGTTTACCCGTTCCTTCTCCTGAGGCGGCCAATTCCCCCGTGATGGCGCATGTAATATGCCCCTTTTCCTTGCGCCTTCTTTTTTTCTTTTATGTGCATCCTTCATTGCTTTTGGTTTCATCTTGCAGGTGGGGCAACTTTTTCACCCATATTTCTATGCACGTGGAGCCAATTGGTCCAGTGCACACGAGTAATGGTACTCATCACTTCATGCAACTTTTCTTTATTACCAATATTTCACTTTATGCATTTACTTGCGCTTTCCTTAATTTTCACAGCTCCCATTGAGCCATTATTGAGCTCACTTCTGTCCAAAGATCAGAATGTGGAGCCGATACCTTTGTTTCAGAAGCTCAAGGAGGCCATTCCCGGGAGGATGATGTAGACGATTGGGATTATGAATTGGATGTTACAGACATCCCCATTCTAAATCCGAACTGGGACCCTTCCATGGAGAATCCTGAAGATCCCAATTTCAGTAAGTTAATTTTCCCTTACTTTGGTCCCTGTCTCTTGCTTTCGCTTTCATTCATTTTCCCCTTTTCTTTTTAGGCATACCCTTTGCTGACTTGATGACGATGATGGAAGACCCTTTGCCCACCCTAGAACCAGGGGCGCTTCAGGATATCACCACTGCTGTTGGGCCTACGGCGGCCAAGGCTCCACATTTCCCTTTTATTGAGGGTATCTTGACCCTTTAAAGGCTTGCTATCCGCTTTTAAATTTCCCTGCACTTTTCTATTTCTCATTTACTTATACACATGCTTTGTATCATGTTCTGCAGGCGTGTCTGACCCAGACCCAGATAATCTCTTGTCTGTATCCACATCTATTGCATTGAATAAGGAGAAAAGTGCACCTCCGGCACCCTCTCGACCCTCGCTGGCTTTTCTGTGCCCCATGAGGAGACGGGATGCCTATCGAACCTTTGCCCCAGCCTTCTGACCCAGGTATCAATTATGCATTTTTTGTGAAGCTTGACTTCTTGTAACCTGCAATCTTGCCTCTTGGCCTTCCCCCCCCCCCCCCCCCCCCCCCCCCCCCCCCCCGCCTTTTTTTTTAGACTTGTTTGGGGTTTCCCCCCCCCCTCTTCTTTTTTATCTGCCCTTTCTATCTGTTTCACAGTTGTGGTCGGCCAAGGCGTTCCATTACCCGTACCAGACCCTGGAGAGACAAATAACAATGGGGATGATTCTTCTGTACCTATACCCCCTACAGCAAACCTCCCTGCTGCTGCTAACGAAGCAGAGGTTGCCATCAAGTCTTCTGCGCATACCTCAGGTATGTCTTTTCTATTTTGAGCTGGCCATGGGCATTTATCTTGACGTTGATATTTCTCGCTCATGATCCTCTAGACATGGAGAATTCAGGATGACCTCACCCTTGGATGACATCAAGCCTGACTCTTTAGAGACCTGTATGATTTCTGGTCCCCATAGTGAGAGTACTGAGCCTCTATCGGGCGAGACTCAGCAGCTCTCTATCACTTTTGAAGCTGCTTGTGACGTCGACGATGGTCTTCTCGTCCCTCCCCTGCCACTTTAGGTTCTTTCTCATCTACTACTCTTTTACTTTCTTTCCTCGCTCTTTACTTAGCACAAATTTACTTCTTTTTTTTTTGCTTCTGAATTTACAGGTTTGGACCGCCCCCTACGGGCTCTTGAGGTCTTGAGGATCGACTGGCTGCTCTTCGCCGTGAGGCATTGGCACTGCTATTTCCCTGGTGCGGGACCAGCATACCTGTCTGCTCTCTACACAGAGGAAGCAGTCAGCTCGTGCGGATCTTCTACATATGTTGACATTGTACTTGGACCGGTCAGTTGCCGAGGACAAGCAGCACTCGGTGGCCTTGGCCGCTAGACTACTTTCCTTGGAGGCGGAGCAGAGCCGGATCCATGCTACCATTGCTGCTATAGAGTCTGAGGCTGACCTTTTGAGGGCTAGTGATGTTGGGGCATAGACTTGCTTGAGATGTCGCTTTTTCATATTGGTGACTGTGTTTGTGCATTATTTGCCTTCTATCTCTTAGGCTATCTCAGGGGCCTGTCCTGGGACTGAGACCTTTATTTGCTATATACATTACGCTTTTGACTTTCGCCATCAGCATGTGATGATGATTTTTTTTTTATGATGATTTTTTTGATAACAGGGGTTTTAGGCTTCCCCCAAAAGCCACTAGCTATTTCACTCAGAGGATTAGGGTTCCTCTGAGGCTACCCATGTCTATGTTAGAGAATTAAGGCTTCTCTAAAGCCGTACTTTGAGTGAAGGGATTAAAGCTCCCTCGGGCTTATGATCTTGATTTTGATTTGGATTTGATTTTTTTTTTTTTTACTTTACCAACCACAGCGCCTTTCGGGTTTTCACCAGGCTTGGCCCCCCTCTAGCTTTTTCCAACGCGCCCTTGCGAGTTTTCACGTTGAGGGGTTTGCCCATTTTTGCCTGAGGCGCCCTTTCGGGTTTTCACCTCAACCGGGTTTTAGACATTTTTACCCCTGGTCCGCCACAATGAGATGATAGACCAAGTCCGTCAGGGCACCTCTTTTTTAAGCCCCTATTTACTTTATTTTATTTTTTTTCTTTTTTTTGTTAGAGAATAAGAGCCTCCTTGAAGACCCTGAGGCTTTATATGCGGTAAGGAATTAAGGCTTCCTTGAGAGCCGTGGGATTTGGATTTTAATTGGGTTGGCCAAACTCGATGATGTGTTGGCCAGAGGTCTTGATTTATGGTCGGTAGGGAATTAAAGGCTTCCCTGAAAGCCATGGATTCAGAGCTGGGGTTTAGGTATGGTAGGGAATTAGAGGCTTCCCTGCGAGTCGTGGGTTGAGAATTTGGGTTTAGGTAAGGTAGGGAATTAGAGGCTCCCTGAGAGCCGTAAATGTGTTAGAGGATTGAGGCTCCTCTAGGGCTCGTAATTTAACTTTTGACTGGCCTTTACGGCTTGTTAGCCAAAAGACATGGGTTTCGACCTTTGACTGGCCTTGATGGCTTGTTAACCAAAAGGTCTGGATCTTGAGCTCTTTGACTGGCCATGACGGCTTGTTAGCCAGAGAAGCTTGGATTTTGACTTTTGACTGGCCATGACGGCTTGTTAGCCAAAAGACGAGAGTTTCGACCTCTAACTGGCCTTGACGGCTTGTTAGCCAAGAGGTTTGGATCTTGAGCTCTTTGACTGGCCATGACGGCTTGTTAGCCAGAGAAGCTTGGAGTTTGACTTTTGACCGGCCATGACGGCTTGTTAGCCAAAAGACATGATTTTCGACCTCTGACTGGCCTTGACGGCTTGTTAGCCAAGAGGCTTGGAGTTTGACTTTTGACTGGCCACGACGGCTTGTTAGCCGAAAGACATGAGTTTCGACCTCTGACTGGCCTTGACGGCTTGTTAGCCAAGAGGTTTGGATCTTGAGCTCTTTGACTGGCCATGACGGCTTGTTAGCCAGAGAAACTTGGAGTTTGACTTTTGACCGGCCATGACGGCTTGTTAGCCAAAAGACACGAGTTTCGACCTCTGACTGGCCTTGACGGCTTGTTAGCCAAGAGGTTTGGATCTTGAGCTCTTTGACTGGCCATGATGGCTTGTTAGCCAGAGAAGCTTGGAGTTTGACTTTTGACTGGCCATGGCGACTTGTTAGCCAAAAGACATGAGTTTCGACCTCTGACTGGCCTTGATGGCTTGTTAGCCAAGAGGTTTTGGGATTTGACTTTCTCTCTCTTCTCTTTTTTTTGGAACGGAGGTCTTCTTCTTTCTTTTTTTGTTTGAGTTCTCCCTCTCTCTCTTTCTTCGAGCAGAGTTCGAGCTTCCCACATTTCTTATAAGGGCGGAAAGACACAATCATCGTTGTCTCGGAATGAGCCCCTGAATTGATTATTCATTTGAATGAACTTAGGGGTTGTTTCGTCATTGACAACTCTTGTGTCTTTCCTTTTATAAGGAATGCGGGATAGCTCAATCGCCTCAAGAACGTTCGAGAGAGTATCCCCCCTTCTTTTTTTTTTTTTTACACCAACTGTGATGCCCCCTTTTTTGGGTTTTCACCACAATTAGCCCCTTCTTTCTTTTGCCTGCACGCCCTTTTGGTTTTCATGCAGCAGGGTTTCCCATTTTTTGCCTGAAGCGCCCTTTTTGGGTTTTCACCACAATTAGCCCCTTCTTTCTTTTGCCTGCACGCCCTTTGGGTTTTCATGCAGCAGGGTTTCCCATTTTTGCCTGAAGCGCCCTTCGGGTTTTCACCTCAGCCGGGTTTTAGGCCTTTTTGCCTTGGTCCATCTTAACAGAATAATGGATCAAGTCTACTGGGGCACCTCATTTTTAAGCCCCTTTTCTTTTCTTCTTTTTCTTTTCTTTTTTACTCATTTGGAAGATCCTGCAGCGATATCACTTCTACCTCTTTAACGTGTACCGAAGTCGGATCCACCTGTTGCATTGTGTAGACGTACTCACACTCAGGAGTATGGTACAATTTCATATGTCTGCCATTTAAAGGTGGGAACATAACATTTCCCTTTTGGTCGACCACTGTGTAGGCGCCACCTTCGAACACTTTGTCGACCACAAATGGGCCGAGCCAATTGGCTATGAATTTACTTTTGGGTCGAGAGGCCATGACATCCTTTTGCTTGACCATGACAAGATCTCCCTTTTTAAAAGCTCTTTCTTTAACTAGCTTGTCGAAAGCGCGGGACATCCGTGCTTGATAATTTTGAAGTCGTTGGTATGCAACCAAACGCTTTTCTTCCAGATTTGACAACTCTTCAAACCCCTTTCAATTTCACTCCCTTCGTCAATAGGGAGCCCATAGTGGAGAGCTACCCTATAGGATGAAAGCTCAATTTCAACAGGGATGACTGCTTCGGTCCCATAGACCAGGGAAAGGGCGAACATCTTGTGGGAGTTTTATGGATGGTGTGATAGGCCCATAGAGCTTCATGCATCTTTTCATCCCAATCGCGCTTTCGACCATCTACCAATTTGACCATGAGTTTGCATAAAGTTTGTTGAAGGCTTCGGCTAAACCGTTGGCTTGGGGGTAATACACTGTTGATGTCCTCCACTCAATATGGAATTTTGCTATCAATTTGTATATTGTCTGATTTTGAATGGAGTGCCATTATCAGACATGATCCAACTCGGAACCCCGAACCGATATATGATGTGGTGTCGGACAAAGTGGGCCACTGCCTCTCCAGTAGTTTCTTTCAAAGGTACGGCCTCAGCCCACCTTGAAAAATAGTCTGTGGCAGCCAGTATGTACTTGTATCCCTTGGATTATGTGGGGAGGGGACCCACTATGTTCATTCCCCACTCAGCAAATGGCCATGTAGGCGTTGTTGGATGAAGCTTGCTTGGCGGTTTTCTTGGCACGGGCCCATAGGCCTGACATAGAGGGCAAGTTCGAGCAAATCGCTCACAGTCTGCAAACATTGTTGGCCAATAGAAGCCTTTGCTTGTTATGTTGATTTTCATTTTTGAGCCGGACTAGTGGGCTCCACACAGTCCTGCATGTACCTCCCGCATGACCATCTTGGCTTCTTTCGGAGAGAGGCACCTTAACAGTACTGATTTGTCCTTTTCAGGTGTGAATTTGTATATGTGTAATTTTATCAGCTTGTAGGAAGCAGCTCTTCGCAATAATTGCACTCGCTCCCCCCTTTTGTCTGGTAGCCAACCATTTTTTACCTTGATGATAGGAATACGCCAATCATCCTTTTCTTGATTTTCATTTTCTTCCAGTACATTTGCCTCAAAGGTTGTTAAACCGTCATGGCGATTCAAGGTGCTTGGAAGCAATCTTCTATTTTTTATGGTAATCCCCAACTCACCTTCAGGGGGAAGCTTGAGGGCAGACGCGAGTTTGGCCAATGCATCAGCCTGTGAATTTTGACTTCTTCTAACATGCTCTATTTTGAAGTGGTAGAACCTGTCGCTGAGTCTTGTAGCTGCTTCAAAGTAGGCTTTCAATTCTTCTTTTCAGACTTCAAAATGCCCAACATTTGTCTGACGACTAGCAGTGAATCGCCAAACACTTCAATGCATCTTATGCCCATTTCTAGGGCGATTTCCAAGCCAACTATGAGGGCTTCATATTTGCTTCATTATTTGTGAGGGATTCATAAGAGCACATGAATAGTGCAAATCCCTTCTTCTGGGGTTACAAAGACAATTTCTGCCCCTGCCATATTTGTCGATGTGCCATCAGCCTTCAGAGAAGCTCGCGCGGCCCCATCAAAGTATAATTGCCAATATTCAACTTGAGTTTCCTGTGCTTCATAAATTTCTTGAGTGGGGAGCATCTCCTCGTCAATCAATTCTGTATTCAGGGGGGAGTCTTCTGGCACTGGATGGGCTACTAAGAATTCTGCCATACCCTGCCCTTTAATTGCTTTTTGCGGCACATAGGAGATATCAAACTCCATGAGAAGTAGTGCCCATTTTCCCAGCCTCCCTGACAGGACCGGCTGCTTGAGTAGAAATTTGAGAAGGTCACATCGAGAGATGAGTTGGACCTTATGTGCCAGCAGATAATGCCTTAGTTTTCTTAGCGGCAAAAACAATGCCAAGCATAATTTTTCCATCGGTGCATATCGGTGTTCTGGCCCGACTAGCATTCGACTGAGATAATAGAGGGGCTGCTCTTTGCCTTCATCATTTTCCTGGGCAAGCAATGCCCACAGTGAAGCATAATGGCTGCAATGTATAGAATTAAGGTTTCCCTTTAATGTGTGCCCCAATACGGGCGGATTGAGGAGATACTCCTTGATTTTATTCAAGGCATTTTGACATTCTTCATCCCAAATAAAAGGGGCTCATTTCTTTGTCAATTTGCAGAAAGGTTGGCATCTTCCTAACAAGTTGGATATAAATCACCTGATGTAGGCTAGACGACCTTGCAGGGAGCGTAGCTCGGTAAGTGTCTTTGGGGGAGGCAGTTCCCTAATGGCCTTGATCTTATCGGGGTCTATTTCAATGCCCCGATAACGAACAACGAATCCGAGAAACTTTCCGCTTGACACGCCAAAGGCACATTTCATGGGATTCATTTTCAGCTTATACTGGCGGAACCTTTCGAAGACCCTGCGTAAGTCTTCACATGATTTTCTTTTTTCTCTGACTTGACAACCAGGTCGTCCACATAGCATTCGACCAAGTTATGGAGCATTTCGTCAAATATCTTGGTCATAGCCCTTTGGTAGGTGGCACCTGCATTTTTCAAGCCAAAGACATTCTTTTGTAATTGAATATGCCTTTAGGTGATCGGAAGCTGTGTTTTTGTCTTTGTCGGCCATTCAAATTTGGTTATACCCCGAGCTCCTATCCATAAAGGACAAGATTTCATGCTTGTTGTAACATCCACCATTGTTTCAGTTATAGGCAGGGGAAAGTCATCCTTTGGGCATGCTTTATTTAAATCTCGAAAGTCTCAATACAGACCCGAACTTGTCCATTTTTCTTCTTTACTGGCACTATGTTGGCCAGCCATATTGGGTACATGCAGGCTTCAATGAAATCGACATCTAGAATCTTGTTGACCTCATCCACCACTTTCTTTTCTAGCTCTGGGTGAATTCTTCTTTGAGTCTGTTTTACAGGCTTGGCCTATGGCAGAATGGCCAATTCATGTTCAGCCACGGATGGGTCTAAACCCGGCATTTCTTTATAGGACCAAGCGAAACAATCCTTGAACTCTAGGAGTAGTTGCTTATATGTTTATCTTTCTTGCTCATTTAACAATTCACTGATGAACACGGGACGAGGATCGTCCAGTGCCCCCAGATTTATTTCCAGGAGTTCATCCACAGTGGCCTGCCCACCATCTTCTAGCTCCCAGGGTGCAGGCTCTAAATCGACGAAGTCCTCTTCGTCATCTGTGTTAGTCATATACACTTCCCATTTCTTGCTCCTGACAAGGGAAATTTTCATTTTCATCTTCCATAGGACTATGCCCCCTTTGCTTTTCAATTCCCATTCTCACAGGGACAGGGTTTATGCTGACCATGTTCACTGCATAATGCACCATAGGGTCTTCACGCGTCTCCCATCTGAGACCTCTTCGGTCATTGTGAGAGAAGGGTGGTTGCCCCCTGACATTTGTAGGGTACCACAATTCTTGAAACATTTTACCCCTCAGACTACTCTGGGCCTGAGGGATATTTTATTTTTGGCACATATCTTTGATATACTGTGGCATATCCTCAAGTTCTCCAATCAATTCTTGGAACCCAGACGTAGTGTATTGTTGACCGAAGTCATCTTGTGGAGGCTGCTTGGGTGTTGGCTCTCCTTTGTAGAACACAATCGTCTACCATCTTTGTGCCGAGCTATGAAGAATTTTATTGGCTCAACTGTATAGACTTATGTCTAGTTGCCACTTGCATGTGATTTTGTGGCAGCGGTATCCCAGTTCCTATCAACCGGTGATGGTATTAGCTTCTAGCTTGACAGTTGGTCTTTCCAATTGGAGAGGTTTTCGATTTGTATCCACCGACTGTTGGATTGCATGAGTGCTGCCACCCTCTCCCTGTTGACTCTTATCTTGCCACTGCTCTTCAGGGAAGCCCCTGCGATTTGCTTACCTTTGTCTTGTTCTTAGGGGGATCAGTTGCCCCCTCATAATATAGCCTAGCATCAGCCAGGTGGCATTCATACACTTTAAATGGTTCTAGGTCGGCAAAGACCCGATGTAGATCGCCTCCTTTTGTGTATTTTAGGCATTGATGAAGAGTTGATGGCACTACCAAGTTTTATGCAGCCATGGTCGCCCCAAGAGGGCTTTAAAAGAAGTATTAGTGTTAACCACATAGAATACAACCTTTGTCACAAAATCGCCTAGGGCTAGGTCCACATCCACGCGACCCAAGGCTTCTTCAGAGTTCTGATTGAATCCGCTATCTTGACTCCTTCCACCTTATGTAAATAAGGGGTAAGGAACAGATTGTGAAATGTTTTTAGCGGGATAATGTTCGCTGCGGAACCGCATCGACCATAATACGGTCTAATTCTTGTCCATTTATCTCCCCCTCATGTATAGAGGCCTATTGTGACAAGGAGAGGGTAGCAACAATCATCTTCTGTGAAGGTCACAGAAGCCGTTAATGCTTCATATATATCTTCTTTCATTTCTGCCACGTGGGCCTCATAGACTTCCGGTTCCTGCAATGCTACAATGAACACCTCACGCAATTCTTTGCTCAATGCTAAGGCATGCCAAATACTAAGGTTGGTCGGAAACCTCCCCAATGCTTGGAGAACCTTTCGGTTAGCTCTACCTTTGGATTTTTCGAAGGAGGGCATTACTCTTGCCAAACTTTTGGTGCTTGTGACGGAAGGGGAATCGTGACGTCGCCACTTATCCTCTCTTCTCGTTCTTTCTCTAGAGAGAGCTTCTCAGTTACGAGAGGTATCAGCTCTTCTACTCTTCCTTTGACTGGTGCTTGGGAGGGTCCTTCATTCATCGCTGCTGTAGGCATTGGCATGCCTTCTTCAATAACAGGATCTTCCTCCTCCTCATCGGACGGCGGGAAGACATACTCGTCACCCTTAGTTTGAGGTACAGGGACGGGCCCTGGTTTTCCCCTCTGAAGTATATGACCTGCTGGGGTGGCTTATTTCTTCGGTAAGTTTTGAATGGCTTTCTGGCTTCAGGGGGTACACAGCGGATCCCTGATTTGGGTGTTCCCCCGGCTGAGAGGTAAACACATAGGTCATATTGCATGAGAATGTCTGCACTTTTTCGACTAAGTCTTCAACGGTTGCAGTTAGTCCCAAAAAATTTCACTTTCGCTGACAGTGGAAAGGGCACCCCCACGTTTTTGCATATGTTCTCGCAGCTCCATGAGCCACTTCTTCAGCGCATTTTACGCTCCAGTTCCTCCCATGGTATGTATTTCTCCAAGGGGGTGGCTTTAGTTGGTGACATTTGTTGATATTCTTCCAATTCATCAATCAACCCTGGAGCCTTTTGAGAGGGCCGTTGACTTCATTTGCTGTAGAGGTCTCACAGACTATGGATTCTTTTCTCGTTCTTTCTTTGGTTCTTGATCTCTTTCGTAAAACTGCTAATTCTTGCAAAGTCTTTTCATTTGCTGCCTCCTTGGTGGGGCGGCGCTACTGGGATATGACTTCCTGTGTTGTTGCTTTCTTTGAGGTTTCTTAGGGGCTGACCTCTTACTTGTCTTCACCTGGGTCCAGCCTGCTTCCTCCTGCTGATTGTGGAACGTTGCATCAATGGCCTTTTCCACCATATCATCCGGGAGTTGTTGATATGCGGCAAATCCAGGGAGCCTTATTGACTGCCCCACTTGCGCCATTTCTCTTTGAACTGTAGCATGAATTACATTCGCTGTGAATGTGAGCTTTGGTTGTTGTTGTGGTTGAGGTGGATTTACCAGGTGTTCGGCCATATCAATGATTCCTGCTTGAATTAGCTTTTCCGCCCGATTTTTGAACAGGTAGCAATTTTCTAAAGTATGCCCCAGCATGCGATGGTATGCACAATAATTGGGCTTGTCTACCATTGTTGCTTCTTCTGGGCGCTTAGGCTCCGGGAGAGTAATTAGATTCTCTTGGAGACATATATCTAGCAATTCTTTGGTGTGCTCCCTAGTAAATGAATAGGGAGCACTGAGTCGCTCACCCAATGAAAGTGTTGATCTCTTTTCATTTTTCTTAGTATTTGAGGGAGCAGATGCCTCACCCTTGCCCCCCCTTTTGCCAGGAGCTGATGAGAAGTCCACAGCATTCACTTCCCGTGATCCCGAGCCTTGTCTTTTGGCGGTTTGCCTTTTCCAAACACCGTGGTTGGATTTTCTGCAAAGAAGATTTCAATCTCCGCCAATATTGTTGAGATTCGAATGTCCGGATATTAGCCCCTAGGAGCTTTTCCTTGATTTCCGGCTTTAGACTCCTTTGGCATAGCTTCACCGCATCTTCATGTGCCGGAGGTTGTTCACATTTCATGCTCATATCACGGCATCTTTTGATGAAGTCTAGAGTAGACTCATTTTTTGTTTTGTTTTAGAGATATGAGCTCGGCTAAGGTAACTCTCCTTTCTGTTACTCGGAAGCGTTTGAAGAACTTTCTTTGCATATCTTCCTAGCCAACTACTGAGTTGGGCTTCAGTCGGGCGTACCATTGAAATGCTGACCTTGTCAGGGATGTTGAAAAATACCTCAGAAGGTATGACTCTTTAGTTGCCAGCTCTCCCATGATGCTCATGTAATGAGCTATATGTTCATGAGGTGACCCCTCCCCATTGAATTTTGAGAATTTTGGGACTTTTGGGTGCTCTGCTGGGAGCTTTTTAAAGAGGGTGTGTACAGGTAGGGTACCCTACAGGTCATAAGTGGCCGACCCTTCATTCTGCTCAGCCATTTTTGCCTCAATCATTTGCTCAATCATGGCCCTCTGAGAGACCATTGTTCCTTCAAAGGTAGTATTTAATTGTGGTGCATCATGCCTTTGCTCTGCAATATGCACTTCTTGAGTTTCCTCATGGCTTGAGTTTGGATTCTCAATTGGTTGCCTGAATGTGAATTCTGCACGGGTGTACTTGGTAGCACGTTCCCAGGCTGGGGTGTCACTGTAGGGACTGCTGGTTGGCTTGTTTGTTGAACTTGCTGAGGCTGCAGTAGTTGTTGTGTTGACTGCGGAGGCTGTAGTGGTGGTGATGGTTGTGGTGGCGGTGGCGCCACCATTCCCAATTGTTGCATGAGGCTTTCCAGCATAGCCTTTAGCTTTTGATTTTCTTGCATTACCATTTCTAAATTTGGCAATGAGGGCACTCTGCCATTAGGGTTTTCAGTAGATCGGCTCTGACCTAGGTGATTTGAAGTGGTAGCCATGTCAGTGTCCCCCATGCCCTCTTCATTCTGAGGCGATAGATCCACCTCCGTATTTACTCGATCAAGCCAGGCTCGAGCTTGCTCTCTTCTGCGACTAGGCACCGCAGGATGTTGCTCCATATTTGAAGTTTCTGCCGAGTCAGCTATTACAGGCAAATTGATGTTAGAGGCATACCATGTGTATACTCGCATACCTTCTTCCGTGATTTGCACAGCTCTTCTTTTTTTTGCCTAAAGCGTACATTGGCACCCAAGCGTTGGAAGACTGATATTCTAGGGATATTTTCGTCCCTTTTGTGCTCTTCCGACCTAAAGTTTTGCCCTTTCTCTGGGCTGGTTTGTCTTCTTTCCTTATATACTCCTTTCCTTTTAAGCCCTCTTTGCCAATTGTCAGGTACGTCAAGGGCACTCCCATTAGTCCGGGACTCTTGGGAAGGTTCCCTCTGCCTTTCTGGGACTTTTCTTCTTCTAAAATTCTGCCATATGGCTGGGTCTTGCTTCATGACCCCTCTTGCATTCTTTCGCCCTATAAGGGATTCCAGGGCCCTTGTTCTTCGGAGCTCCTGAGCTTCTTCTCTGGTAACCCACATTTGTTTAACCCGAGATGGGTTATACATTTTTTCTCTTTCAACATTAGCTTTGTGTTTCCTAAAGCCAAATTTGTCAGGTTTAGAGTTTTGGGCCTCAGCTTTCACCCATTTATTTACATTATGATTATGTGAATTAAATAACATTTTTATTATTATTTATTTGATTTAAATGAGAATTAACTTAAGGTGGATCAAAAATGATGTGAGACATGACTTGTTGTTGATTTTATGTAATATAAATTAAAAGACAATGTTTGTGAAATATTTTATTAAGGTTTGTTGAAAATTTGGTTGATTTTGGTTAAGAAATCAAGTAGTGAAGTGTTTTAAAAAAACGTGACACTACGTATGATTATCCGTATAGTGTGTATTTAAATGAATAAAACTAGCCCAATAGGCCCATTAATATTATCACGTGAAAAAAACACCAATGGCCGGCCCAATAGGCAATCTTAGGCCCATTAAATAATGTGAACGTTGATCATTCATTAAATCAAGGCAGAAAGCTACAAGTCCGGCCCAATAAAAACTTAGGCCCAATAAGAAATTTAGGCCCAATAAGAAACTTAGGCCCAATAAGAAAGCCCAATGGACCTTGTTTAAGACTTGAGAAAATTAATCGCGCCTTGCACGATACTCTTTAGGGCTGCCTTGCAGACCCTTCTTCCCAGACCGCCTTGCAGTCTTTCTCAGAGCCTTGCTCTGTGTTCAAACCTCCGAAAATCCTCCTCTCTGCCTGGGGCGCCCCCTGTACTTTATAGGGGGTGGAGAATACACCGTCCCGGTCTATTGAAGTCCATCCCGGTCTATTGAAGTCTCGTCCCAGTCTATTGAAGTCTCGTCCCGGTCTATTGGAGTCCCGTCCCGGTCATTTGCATTTGGCATTTTTGCGGATTTCCCCCTATCTATTTTATTTCTTTCTATTTTTTTTCTTTTGATTTCAAAATTGGTTCTCTCCTGTTTCGCGTGGGAGAGGCAGGGACGAGAGGGAGGAGGAGACCCCGACGGCGGCGCTCTCTTACTCCCTCTCCTATTGCGACCGGGACAGGGGGCAGCAGTGCTCTTTTCCTCCCTCTCCTACTGTGACTGGGAAGGGGGGTGGCGGGCCCCTTCCTCCCTCCGCCTATAAGTAGCAGCGGCGACGGGGAGGTCCAGCGGCTGCAGCGGTGCGGGCGGGGGGAGCAGCAGCGGACGGCCAGGCGGCGGTGGCCCAGGGTGCTCACGGCGGCGACGGCGAAGGGGAGTCCCAGCGGCAGCGGCGGCGGCGAGGGAGGTACCCGGTGGCAGCAGCGGCAGTGAGGGGCCATTCCTGCATGGGGGCCCCGTCCTCTTCTTCCTCTTTACTGCGACGGCCCAGAACAAGGGGCCGGTCGCCCCCTCCTCTCCCTCTGCTAACAGGGCGGCGGCCAGAACAGGGGGCCGGTCGCCCCCTCCTCTTCCTCTTCCTGAAGCAGAGGTTTGACAGGTATGTATTTTTCATTTTTTTTCTTTTCAACCAAGGCCGGGATGGTCAACCCTCACCCTCGGACCATAGGTATGTCTTTCTCTTTGTCTTCTTTTTCTAAACTTGTCAATTCTGAACCTCTGTTCAGTGGCCGTGCCTTTGATTTAAGATTTGCATATATTATTATCATTATTTAACATTTATTTTGGTTCAACACATACTTATAGCTCAAATGGCAGCATCAATTAATCATAAAATTAATATTTTTTACAAATTTTAGTATGTTTATGAAAAAATATTACAAGAATATTTTTACTAGCAAATATTGGTTTAAATTTGTATTCTATTAATATTTTTACTACATACAAATCAGTAATCAGCATACATATTAATAGTTATAACAAAAAAAAAAGATTAACAACCTACCGTAGATAGAAGAAAAAAAACGGAGTACTGTCATTAGAACATATATAGAAAAGTAGAAGGTGGATAGTGGAATAAGCAAAACCAAAAAGGGAAAAATATTCTTTAAACCTAATACATTCCTTAGGGGAGCACTTGTACTTTTTATCAGAAAGAAAGATGGGTCAATACACTTATGTCTATAGAAAATTGAATCAGCTGACAGTTAAGATAAATACCTATTGCCATAGATTGAGGATTTGTTTGATCAATTATCCCCAATACTTCTCTAGGCATCGTTTGGGATCGATCCATGGAAAGTGGGATATTTGAAAAGCCGATTTCTACATGTTTCTGACAATTGTTGAGATTGTCATGATGGCATAGAGAAATCACACACACTATTTGAGAAGAAGTATCAGCATCCCGTTTTTGAGAAAAAATAATTATTATTTTAATGAGAGGGACAGGTTTATCACATGTCCGTACTACTTTAAAGGGAGGCAAGTATTTTTTATTTCCCAAAATCGTTTTAACCCTTCAAAAGCGGCTTGCCTTGCGCTTTTGACGACGCTTTTGACGGAAGGGAGAGAAAAAAGTTATGTCTATCTCTCTCCCCAACCTAAAAAGCGCTTTGCGCAATTCCCATGCTGGTTGCTTTCATTTGGGAACTGAAAACAGCTTTTGTCAGAGATTTTAGAGTGAAAATCGCAAAAAACTCCCTCCCAAACGATGCCTAAGATTGATTTGAGATTGGAGTACTATCAACTGAAAACAAAAGAGAACATATATAAAACAATATTTTGAAGTATGTACGAGCAATATGAATTTACAGTCATGTCTTTTGGCTAACTAATGCTCCTGCAACCCTTATGCATTTGATGAATACTATGTCATAATAATTGGATCAGTTTGTGGTGGTATTCATTGACGACATACTAGTGTACTCAAAGACTGAGGAGGATCATGGGAGACATTTGAGAGTGATTTTACAATGGTTGAAGAATCACCAACTATATGCCAAGTTAAACAAATATGAGTTTTGACTAAGAAATGTATCTTTTCTTGTTCATGTAATATTACCCTTAGAGTTTAAAAATATTGACTGAGTTTTTAATAATAATTTGGGCTCTAAAATACAGATCTTAGACTCCAAAATATAAACTTTGGCTTCAAAATATAAACTTGGGCTCCAAAGTGGTGATTTGGATATTCTCACTGTCGGTCGCCTGCCGCCGGTCGCCGTTGTTGGCCGTCGCTGCCTGTGTGCTTAGGTGACAGCTCATATGACGTCATGTTGGATGCCACATGGGCTGCCATCTTAATCTTATTGCACTTACTGCACTTAGGCAAGTGTAGTAACTCTTCCTCATATATTGCAAGTAATCATATTTTCCATGAACAAACCAAATATATTGAGATAGATTGTTACTTTGTTCGGGAAGCGGTGATGTCAAAGAAAATTGTTACTCCATTCACCTCTGAGGAACAGATTTACCTCTCCTAGGTTTTCTACATTGTGTAACAAACTAGGCATATTAGATATTTATGCTCCGGCTTGTAGGGGAGTGTTAAGAATAAGTTAATGTAAGGTTGTCCTATAGAACAAGTTACCATATGCAGCTTCTATATAAGGAGCCTTGCTCCAAGGAATAGAACAAGTTTTTGGGTTTTACTTCCATCCCATTAAAAAGTTGGACATACTGGTTGGTGTAGAATAACCTGATGATAAGTGATCTCCGTGATGAAATGATTGGTGGTCTAAAATTGTTCAGAACAGTCCTGCATCACGTGGCGATAAAAGCAAGTCAAATATGATATGGAGTCCCCTCTACTTAGTGCCTTCTTACAGTGTGATGGCACAATCTAATAATATTGGGTCGCATCCCCATGTTTATCATTGTTTAGTCGATGAGGCTAAATTTGTGTTAAGAATAGTCCAAAACAATAAAAATAAAACAGGGATATAATGTGAGTTCGCTTCCACCAACTGTCTTAATGTTTGGAGTTTGATAACCAAATCCTATAATTAATAAAAAACATATTAGGTGCATCCACAACTGCTAGATTTTAGCATTGCAAAATGCATTAAATAATGTTACATGGCTGGAAGCTACCCTTAATAAACATACTCCTTGTAACATGGCTTTGGTGCTCCAGTTCGACCATCGTTAAGGGATCTTTTGGACTCTGAAAAGAAAACGAATCTATCTTTTACTTGTATAGTTGCTTTATTTGAAAGTTCCTTTATTGTAAACTAGGACATGAGCCTTTGGAGATATTCATGAAGAACACATGATCATCAACTCTCTACACAACCAGTGGGGTAATAAAATGTTCTAGCGTTTTGGTGCATCTTTTGTCTTTCCTTGTTCTGGTTTCAGGGTTGCATGTAAATACTAGTATCAAATGAAGAAACTTGGGTTTTCAAACTTCAAGCCATGCATACTGGATTGACATAGTGAGGTCTCCCATGCATGACGTAGAATGGCATTGGTAGCACTAATAGCAGTGGCAAATTAGTCCCTTTGGGAGGGTCGGTTTAAAATGTTCTACGGGCGCTTTGGTCTCACAGACTTCACCAGGAAGGCTCCACTGTCTGGGAGATGTTTGGTACTCTCTATTGCTCAGCTATAACTTATCCTAGCATGATTCATGGAACAGGGCTACAACAGCCCGGTGTTGCCATTATCACGTCGCTCACCTCGCCACTGGGTGTTATATCGATATATTCTCCTAGCTACTTCCTAGCAGCCCCGGTTGCTGCAAGCTACACTTTCACCACGTACGGTATCCGTTTACTTCATGTGCAAAGCGTATCCATCCACTAGCTGAAACACCCAGCCTCTGCTTCTTCCCTTGTATCTTGCAGAGAAGGAGCGCTACTGATGCAGTCGCTAAGGACGCCGCACCGGAGCTGCTCGAGGAGGTCCGTTTAACCGACAGCTTCTATGAGTAGATTCTTCCTGTTGCTGTGGAGTGCAGACAGGCTTCTGATCATTGCCGGACGCAATGTGCAGTCCGTCTCCTACTTCCACACATGCAATGTTCTTTTCTGCATGTTGTTTCTGTAAAGTTGCAAGCCTCTCTGCTTCTTGTTCTACCATCATTTGCTGTTGAATCTGCGCTAGCTCCGACTTAAAGACCGACTTTATGTGAACCCCCTTGCTTTCAGCAAGGTAAAGTGATTCGTAGAAGCATCATGAGTGGAGTAATGGATGGGCCGTTTGAAAGGAAGGCGTCTCTTGTCCTCGTTAAAAAGTAGTATCTAATTACTAAAAGTACCTTTGAGATGTTACATGTTTGTGACATGGTAGTTGAGTGGTCTCTTCCCCGAGTCTTTAACATCACCCATTTGATCCTTCGGATTTTGTTGCAGATAATAGATTTTGGCCATGATGTTTTGTGCATTAGTGGCAGTTAGTGGTATATCTATGTTCATGTGTGTGTATAATGGGAACTTCTGACAAATATTGAAATCCCCTTACCAAATGCATCCTTCGTCCTTGTTTCTGTCCGAGAATAGTGGCATGTAGAAAGAGCCAAAATATGAGATAAAGATGGCTGGCTTCCGAAACACCAGACCAAATGGTAAAGCTAAGCGTGGGAGGCAAGTTGCATGCGCAAGCTAGTGTTGGTCCCTGTCAGATGCCTCATTGTACTCATGAAGACTACTGCCTCTTCATGTCCGAATGGGTAAGATAGAGATGGGGCCCAAATTGTCCAAAGGAAGCAGAAGAGTCGGCAGCTCAGTTGTTCTAGCTAGCACAAGTACTCCTTCAAGGGGGCAAATCTTACATCCTCAGATGCCTCATACCTGTGTTTTAACTGGAGATTTAAGTTATGGATTTATGTATGTAAGCACATTCACGAGTGTTATAATGATGTAGGGCGTTGTTTTGAAGTTACGTTGTTTGATGAAAATGGTCTCAAATAAGACATCAAATGGAATGGAACTTATCCACGAACATAATATAAGATAAATGAAAGCCCAATAGTAGACATTTCGTATGAAGCAGGCCCAATGGGCACTTCGTATGAAGTCAGCCAAAAAAAAACTTAATCGAAATTTAATAGCCAATATCACTATATTGTGGGTTACGCATGGGCTTACAAATGTCAAATCTTAGTCTACCACATCTATGTAAAATTTTTTTAAAATCACACTATTGATTCTTGGAAAGATTACCTAGGTAATCGTCAACCTCTGCCGTCCAATTTGAAGAATAAGTCTTGTAGAAGGCTAAACGCAATGATATGACTGTAAGATGAAGTCTACATGTGACTATCATTTGGGTAGAAAAAAGGGGGATTCGCTTCAACTAAAACTTATCATTCCATTCTCTACCAACAATTTTTTTGGCTATTGGGTGCACTTGGAAATTATTAATTAGAGAAAAAAAAAAACAAAACCCAAATTGAAAGAAGTCATCTTTGAAATGTCTCGAGTTTTGAAGACTCTTAATAAGAAGATGTGATCCAAGACCAAGAAATGCATCAACATCCAAAGGACATGACTCACTCACATTCTTTCCTCTTGGCTAAGCACTAGAGCCATGTATAGCCCTCTCCACTCGCGAGATGTAACATTGCACACCGGCAAGAACCAAGGAACATTCCCTTGTGCCAACCCATCATACCGTGAGGAAAGAAAGATAGGATAAAGCTGAAAGCTGCGAACATAAACTAGTGCTGGGAACAATTCCATTCCAGGGTCTCTGTGGCGATCAAAGGCTGCCCGCAGCCATTAAAGCAGCTCCCTTAAATATTCCTCCTTCCCTTTTCCTGCTCAGTCATCTCCACACCCCCCCCCCCCCACTCCAACCCAGATGCACGTTTGGCTATCATTGTTGCTAGATGCTTTCTACTACTACATTCATCACCCCTTCATCATCATCTTCTTCTCAAATCCCCACCATCATACTACTTTAAATCCCTCTGCTAGTAAAAGATGAAGGCCCGTGTTTGTGTTATGGCTGGCATGTGCTCACTCCCAAGTGCAGTGGTGCCAGATCTCTCTCTCTCTCTCTCTCTCCTCTCTCTCTCTCTCTCTCTCTCTCTCTCTCTCTCTCTCTCTCTCTCTCTCTCTCTCAGTGTACCAGCCCCACTTCCTGCAATGGATGGGAAGTTTAGCTAAACTGGGTATGATGGGATCTAAACCCAGCTGTCATATGATTACAGGAACACCCTCCTTTTGCTTATTACCATATCACCCTCCATCTTCCAGTCTTTCTCCATCTCCTGTCAGCTTCACCTTCCATGTTCCAATGTCAGTAAGAAGCTTCATGTTTCCTTAACCAATGATTCCACATGTTGATGTTGCTGCAGCTTAAAACTTGAAGGACGGAAAGGAACCTCACCTAATAAACTCTTGGAAAGGGCATGTGGGCTCCTTTAACAACCCCCCCCCCCCCCCTGAGCTACCATGAGATAGAAGTGTATATAACTCGGCTCCTCTCAACCATCCTGCAGTGTGCCAGGTTCCGTTTCTAGCGCATGACCTCTGCCTCCTGTTCCATCTCTGCGGATTCGCGTTCGAAGCTGATGCCGCCGGAGGCGTCTCCAGAGCCTGTGGATCTCCTCTCACCGGAGTGGTGCAGCTCTGCAATCCAAATCTTCCAGCCGGCAGCACCTGAGGATGCAGGCTCCAAGGGGAGCTCCCTGGTGAAGTTGGAACATGCTGAAAGGAGAGCACTTCAGGTAAGTGTGCGATTCAAGAAAAACCCTTTCCAAACACAAGTTTTGTGGACAACGAACACTGACAAAAGGGAAAATGTGGTCCATGGCATGCAAAAGGACAACGCTGGAGACGTCAGAGCTGTTCCCCCATTGAAGATGGATGATCTGAAGGTAATGGAAGGAACTTATTGTTTTGATTCCTGTTCTAAATATTTAAATCAATGTTAGAAGAACAACCCACCCACACACAAAAAGAAGGGTTTTTCCTGGTGTTTGTCACTGATCAAAAACACGGTTTTTGTTTCAACCTTTTCAGTCATGGATATGGCTGCAGCAGGCGATCCATCCAGAGGTGGACTACGACCGTTGCCTTCAGAAGAGATGGGTATATGGAGCCGCCAACTCCATCTATATGTCTTTCTGGCATCAAACCCAGCAATTCCATGTGACCATTGTTTGCAGAGCCTTTAAGGATGTGGAACATATATATATGCATGCAGCTCTCGCAGAAGATTACGCCGTGGAAGTCCTTTTCCATCAAGAAGTGGGCTGCCGAGATGAAGCAGCGGCGGAAGGAGGAAGGGCGCCTGCAGAAGGCGGAGGTGCACGCGGCCATATCGGTAGCCCGGGTGGCGGCGGCCTTGGCTGCCGTGGCGGCCGAGAACGCGGAGTTGAGCCGGTCGAAGACCTCGAAGGAGAACTCAGTGGCGGCCGCAGCGGCTCTGGTCGCAGCGCAGTGTGCTCAGGCAGCTGAAGCCGTGGGCGCCAAGCGCGAGCATATCGCGAGCACCCTGAGCGCGGCCATGGCCACGACCGATGCCACTGATATCTTGACGTTAACAGCCGCGGCAGCAACATGTACGCATACCCTTCCACCTTCATTGCTCAATCTCTCCGTTAGATACAACAGGAGAATAGAAAGCACAAAATCTAATGATCTGGATTCTGGAGTTTAGCTTTTACCTTTCGTCCCTGCAATCTTTTATAATTAGCTTTGAGTCTCTAAAAGGGACACGATTGCAAGGAACAGCCCCAGCAGCAAATAGCATGCATACCCTTCACCTCCATTGCTCAAAATTCTCTGTTTGATTAGCCCAAAGGACTAGAAAGCAGGGATCCAATGTTTTAGAGTTGGTTTTTTTCAGTTGTTAGTTTCTGTAATATTTTGCAATTGTTTTTTATCTCTGTAACTTGACTTTTTGAGTTTTTGTTTGAGAGAGACAACTTTTTTTAGAAGCATGTCCCTTAGGCTAATTCTAAAAGTTACCAAAAGACTCCGAGAAAGGACATGCTGCCAAGAAAAGTTAATTTTCTTGGATCTAGTGCTAGATTGTCAAGTTACAGGGACTAAAAGCTATTTGTAAAAAGGCTATGGGGAGTAATAAGTAAAAAAAATCTCAGTCACATAGCTTCTATTTGAAGATCTTTTACCCAATTTCTAGCTTGCTTCTGTTGGGTAAGTTGAGTAGCCATTTTGGAGAATTCTGAGTGAGTGATTGAATACCTTGATCAAAGATTTCTGTCATGAGAGTTCCCTGAGCACACATTCTGCATTTTTGCTGCAGCCTCAGATCTCGGTCAAATAAGCAATATGAAAACTAGAGAAACAGTGGATTAGTCAATGAAAAGCAGAGCATAGTTTGTCAAGATTTTGGGACACTAATACACACCTTCTGCAGTTACTGAGCTATACCTTTCCAAATGTTTCAGCATTGAGGGGTGCAGCAACCCTGAGAGGAAGAACTTGGTGTAAAAAGGGTGCACAGAAAAGTATGCTCACCCTCCCAGCAGAAGAACTCGACTTTGATCTTGGCAAGTGCATGGATTCACTGGCAAAAGGCACTGAGCTTCCTGTGGTGACACCAGATGGTATGTGAATGGAAATAATTTCACTTGAGGAAGTAACACAATGATGTGGGGTTCAGTGACAGTCCCAGCTCTCATATGACAGTTCTCATCCTCATCATCAATTAAAAAAAATGAAAAATCCCATCCTTGGGTTCCATTTACTTGGAATATAGAGGGTTTAACTAGTTGTACCATCATGGCCCTCATCATTTTCTTGGCTGCAGGAAATTGCAGGATAAGACTAGTGTCAGTTTACCTGAACAAAAATGGCAAGGTTATCCTGAGGATCAAGAAGATCAATGCTTTGGTGCCATTTGCCACTGGAAAAGAAAGTAAGCTCCATGACTACTGATGCTGCATGATATGATACCAAGAGTTCTCCATGCTTGTTTGCAGAGTCAAAAGGGCCACATACCTGATTGATCTTTCCTGCCTTGTAGGTGTTGTACACTACCTGCACAGCAGTGAAGCCAAGGTGACCAGCCCAGAAGAGAACTCATCATATTCCATCATTATGGCCACAAGCCAGGGAACCACCAAGTTGAACATGAAGGACTATGTGTGCTACAGGATATGGATCACATCCATCAGTCAGATGCTGATGCTGTCCACAAACCATAGCAACTATGAGCTCCAGCCTTATGGAGACTGACTTGTTTGTGTTGTGGGTTTAAGTTCATCAGGAGTCCCCTCAGCAATTAGCTTCTTATCCCTTTGTTGGTGTTTTTACCCTTTTGCCTTATCACAAGAGGGAATGCTATAAATGGAGTCAGATATATGTTAATTTGTAGCAGGCATGTGAATATGATGTGTATCTAAAGCATCTTGTGTGACCAATTGCTGAAACTTTGGCTTGTGGATAGAATTTGGGACGTCCCTTTAATAACATAGAGTCGTACTTGCATCCAAATTTTGACTGTAAAATCTACCATGCTACCTATTAATCTCCATGCTTAATGTTTGTACCGTTGTATAAAGTGTCAACTGTTAGTTTACTTTGGTAACCATTAAGAGATCAGTCATATGCATTTTTATCTTATATTAAGTGAACACAACAGTTCTCTGTCTCCCTCTGTTCTCAAGTCCCCTCACTTGCAAAGTAGTAAGATTGCATCATAATTTATGATGTGGAAAAGAAGTTGTTTTAGAAATCCGATTAACGATCAAATTGTACAGATGTACTTGACGCAGCATTTAAATAATAATAATAATAATAACGAACTTTCCAACTTTCCATATCAGCTTGCAGTGCGGCAACTTATTAAATTCTTCTTTCTTTTGGATCAGAACAATGACATCATGAAAGGCCCATTGGACCTGTTTGGACTGATCGTGGCTGACACAAAGTGTTGGGATAATTACTTATAGCGTAAATTAATTAATAATCTTTGATTGTAACATAGGAGGTCTTTGCTGTAACAGGACTTAACATATATTGTAACAGATGATAACACAATAGCTAATGTGTTACAGCTCTATCAGAGACTAGAAAATAAGTCAAATATTTGATAGGGACTTCTAACTAATTTACCCTTACTTATACCCCATGTACTCTACTTAATGCTCTTGGATCTTTATATTTTGGGTTTTTTACACGTTAGTCCCTACAAACATCGTTAATTGTTGTTTAATCTCTACAATCTGACTATTGTCTTAAAAGGCCCTCAAAACATCTAACTATTGCTAAAAAATTCATCTAATTCGAGGACGTTAGAAAAAGTGGACAGTCAATAGACTATTTCATCCTCCAATTAGAAAATCCCTATCTTTGCATTACTATACATTATTGATATGATTATTATATCACTTCAAAGACTGACCAGTTCTCTGAGTACTTCAAGATTTAGCTAGTTAGTGTGACTTTTGTCAAGGATTTTTCTCACCCCCGTTCAATCCAAACAAACAATCAATCAAACTTCCTTTTCTCAATCCATTCATTAGCTGTGAAGTGCACAAAGGTAGAACAATCAACTACTCGTCGAACTAGCAAACTCCTGTAATGAATGAAACTTTCAGCCACTAGGGCTAGTGTAGCAACTTTGATTTTTAAAATCTTAAATAAAATAAAATTTTAATTAAATAAATGTGATAAATAAAAATTAAATCAGAATAAGAGAGAATATTGAAATAAAGAAAAGTAAATTAGAACCCATTAAGCCAAATTAAAGAATGGGTTATTTTAATGGTCTAAGCATAAGTTAATGGGTCAAAAATCCAAGAGCCCATCATGGGATGGGAGCTAGTTAAGTGAAATTCATATTAAAAATAGTAATAAATAGTAAAAAAGTTAAGATAAATATTAAATGACCTATATATATCCTAAAAAAGAGTCATACACTTACCTTAACCCTTTGCCCATGAAATTTACCATCTCCCCAATCCTATTAGGTAGATAAAGGAGAGAAATAGAGAGATAAATATAGCAAATTCGGAGTTTAAAAGAAAGGAGGAGTTTTAGAGGTAAAGACTCTTATAGCTAGCTAATACACCCTAATTCATCTCTACCAAGTCATAACTCGTTGCTGGGACTTTGGAGGACGAGGAGAGAAGGCTAAGGAAGAAGGAGCAAGGAGGAGAAGGCTTAGAACAAGGGGGATTTCTTCTTCTTCTTCGTCACCAACCTTAAGTTTTCTTTATAGTACGAAAAGGTAGGCAATCTCTCAAGCACAAATCACATAACTTTGGCCATAGGTAGCCCATACATCTATCTTCGAAAACCCCATGATTTTCCTAATTTTTGTTGCTCCATAAAGGAGTATTAAATGCCATAATCTCTGTCATCTCTATGTACCCGAACCTACATGTTTGCTTTCAATCCATGCGTGTACTTGAGCCCATGCCATACAATTATTCTCATAAATATTACATGATGTTAGCTTCCAAACGCCCCTATTTTCCCCAATTTCCATCATGTATCATTTGCGAATTAAATCATTTTCCTGAACGGTGCATGATTTAAGTCACTGAAATGTAACCTAATTAAAGCATGCTCTATACAGATCTATTTTCTAATTAATCATGCCTAGTGATAGATCTACATGTCTACTTTCGTTTAAAACAAGTTTCATGATTTTTGGATGTTTCTATGATTTTATATCGATTTTTAATGACCCTATACCAAGCATGGAAGGGTTGGGCCGAAACCTAAAAAGGGCTGAACCCCTTTTCTGGGCTTGGACCACCTTCTGAAATCGCGATGGCCCGACCCGTCGGGATCTCAGAAGGGTCGCGACAGGGAGGACTGTCACGTCTTGAATGCGACGGGCCGACCCATCACGATTCCCATCGGTTCACACCCGGACCGGCCCAATTCAGCTGTCGCGACCAGCTACTGAGTCACGTTCTAAAGAAAGTCAAAGCATGCAAGCATAAGACGCAAGGATTTATCTTGGTCCGATTCTAACTGTGTCAATGTCCACTCTCTAGGGGAAAACCATCCTTGAGCTTTTCACTAATCGCCCCAACAGGACAACCACTTGTTGTACAACCTACATTTAAGTCCTCCTCCAGCAGTAGAAACAACCTCTTGGCCTCACCGATCCTCTTCTTAACAGAGGGCATCATCACTTGGTGCCGCACATGCAAGTCTTTCTCTCAACAAATGGAAAACCTCTACCGTGTCAGTCCTCCTCTTAATAGAGAGCAACTACTTGGTACCGCAACACCCAAGTCTTCCTCTCAACAGAGGATACAATGCCAAACTGAAATGCCTTCTGCATAAGATTGATGTTGGCATCGTTGAAGCTCTAGTACTATGATCGACTTTGACAAGGATGGAACTTATTGGCACTTTGATGTTGATGCAGTGAATCTCTCAGTGTACATCATTGATGTTGAGTGATTGTCTTCTTGAATGAATGCATTCCCATAATGTAGCTTGTAGCTTGAGACTTGGAGACATTTGACAGTGGATAGGAATAGTAGTTTGTCTCCTCACATGGATTGGTGTTTTTTTCCCCTCTCATCATAGCATCATCTATTCATACTTTGTTGATTTCTACATAGATAGGAGTGGAGGAGGTGGTGCAAGTTTGTGCATAATAGCACAGAGTCAAGCCCAAAAGCACACCAACTTCTTCATTGCTTCTTAGTCTTGTATTTATATAAGTGCTTAAATCTTCAATAGACTGTTGAATCTTCTTCATTTTCTAGATTCCTTCAGTACTACTTTTGTGTCTTAAACATGTCAAGCTTCTATCTGTTGAGCTCCTTCAACTAATAGTCTTCATGCATGTAGGTATGTGTTTGAATCAATTTGAATTACAACTCTAGTTTATGTAACTCCCCGACGCGGAATATCGGAGCGGGATTATAGTTATTAAATAGTATAGAGTGAGAAATAAATAAAAAACTATTACACAAATGGAAATAGTACCAAACAACCTCATATTTCATTAATAATCCAACTGTCTCCATTACATTCACTAATAACTCATCATCTTGATCAACCGACTAATACATCAACGTATCAGAGCCAAAACACTACAAGAAAAAGCGGGATTACCGACGGACATTTCCGACGGATTATTTTCCGTCGGTAATTCCGACGGATATTCCGACGGAAATATGTCAGTCGGAATATCCGTCGGCCGTTCCGACGGAAATATTTCCGTCGGAATTTCTGTCGGTAATGAAAACATACCGACGGATATTCCGACAGACATATTCCGTCGGAATATCCGTCGGTAAAGCTCTATACCTTGTCCCGTAAAACCCCCCTCTTTCCCTCTCCTGCTCTCTCTCTCTCTCTCTTTCCCTCTCCCCGCCTCTCTCTCTCTCTCTCCTCTCTCTCTCTCTCCTCTTCTTCTCTCTCTTCTCTCCTCATCTCTCTCTCTCTCTCTCCTCTCTCCCATCTCTCCTCCTCTCTCTCTCTCTCTCGCTCCGCCGCCGTCGCGCCGCTCCGCCTTCGCCGCCGCCCCTGCGCCGCTCGCCGCCGCTCCTGCGCCGCTCACCGTCGGCGCCCCTCTCCCCCTGTGAGTCCCACCCGGCCCCCCTCCCTCCTGCACCCGGCCCCCCTCCCCTTCCCACCTGGCCCCCTTCTCCCTACGGGATGCCCCCCCCCCCCACCCGGCCTCCCTCCCCTCCCACCCGGCCCCCCTCCCCCCTGCACGATGCCCCCCTCCCCCCTGCACCCGGCCCCCCCCTCCCTCCTGCACCCGGCCCCCCTCCCCTTCCCACTTGGCCCCCTCCCCCCTGCGGGATGGCCCCCCCCCACCCGCCCCCCCTCCCCTTCCCACCCAGCCCCCTCCCCCCTGCACCCAGCCCCCCTCTCTCCTGCACCCGGTCTCCCCCCCAACCCAGCCCCCTCCCCCCCCACCCGGCCCCCCTCCTCCCTGCACACACCCCCCTCCCCTTCCCCCCCGGCCCCCCTCCCCCCTGCACCCGGCCCCCCTCCCTCCTGCACCCGGCCCCCCTCCCCTTCCCACCTAGCCCCCTCCCCCCTGCGGATGCCCCCCCCACCCGGCCCCCCTCCCCTGCACACACCCCCCTCCCCTTCCCACCCGGCCCCCCTCCCCCCTGCGCGATGCCCCCCTCCCCCCTGCACCCGACCCCCCTCCCCTTCCCACCTGGCCGCCTCCCCCCTGCGGGATGCCCCCCCCACCCGGCCCCCCTCCCCTGCACACACCCCCCCCCCTCCCCTTCCCACCCGACCCCCCTCCCCCCTGCGCGATGCCCCCCTCCCCCCTGCACCCGCCCCCCTCCCCTTCCCACCAGGGGAATATAGAAAATGGGAGGGTACACAGTGCAAGAACCATTAGTGCTCCCTCCCATTTTATCCCTATTCTAAGTTGGTGCATTTCATTTTAATGTAGATATGTTTGCACATTGGATTAGCATTGCATATGACATGGCCGGTCCTCATAAAAAGGTACAAAAAAAAGGTATTGCATTCAGACACACGTTTAGGATCAAATGTTCAAGCCCAAGATCCTCATCCCAAAAAAATGTAACTATATTCAGCAACTATATCTGGATGCAGAAAATGTTTGGCAAACCACATGTCATGATAAATAAAAATTAGTTAGACCACTGGATCAATATGTTTCACCAAACAAAATTATATACCATTTTATCTGATTGATTACAGAGACATGCAGTACACTCTCACACCATTGAAAGTGTGCCCACTCATCCACAATTACATTTATGATCATTGTCTTAATTGATGCTCTTGGGGGGACCACTATCTAAACTGCTATATTATAAGTTGGTTTTCTCTTCTATATACCTGGTTCTATCCATATTTGATGTTTGTGCTTATATTAAACTCACATGAACTATAGTTCTATCCATATTCCATAGCATCTCATCATCAACACTCAAGATTCTCAATAAATAACCACATATTTCCTCTCCAGTTTAACAATTGGTATTCCCCCTATCATCACTTAAGATATCACCATTACAAGTGGTGAACAATACCCTGTTACCCACCACAAAAAAAAGGACAGTGTTCCACTGGGCAGTGACAAAAAAAAAATTCGATGATGAGAAGTGTAGGCAAGGATAGTAGGGTGTAGAATCTTAGGAGATTTTAAACTTTTCCTGACAAACATTGAATTCTGGAGGGATGAGTTTAGAAAGGATTGGATAGATATGGCAAATATGTGATATTGTGATATCTGGGAAGACTTCGCTGTTAGCGTAACCATGTCATCAACTATTTAGAAATCATTACAGATGTTGATAGTTGCTGTTGCCTCTGCTGGTGGTGGTGGTGTCCTTGGCTGATGAGGCTGCCAATCCCGCTTCTGCACCCTGTGTTATAGAACAACAGAGACTGTAAATTTAAACTAAAAAACTTCCAGACAAAAGTAAGGTAAGAAGGTTAGTTATATCTGTGTACTGATTGCGTGGGTAGTGACTGATAGCCTGCTACACAGAACTTGCTCTGATGGTTCTTTTTTGATAACATGACTGCCCACGCAATCAGAAGTGTTTTAAAATATGAAAATTCGTCGAGTACAATTCGTCGAGTACAAATGCCCCCCCTCCCCCTCCCCGTCCCAGCACCCCCTTCCCATCCTGGCGCCCCCCTTCCCCTACAAGTTCCTTCTCCTAATTGCTTATATTCAAAGCTTTTGGTAAATTAAGTTATTTTTTATTTATCTTGCTCGCTGTGATTTTTTTACGCTTGACATGAAAATAAACAATGCAATGACTTTCTTTGTTAAACATATGTTTACTTTCACAAATTTCACACTGCAAGTTAATCATTCAACATTCGTATGTTTATTTGTATCCATTTGAGAGATTTTTTCATATTTACCATATTATGATATAATTTCATATTTTAAATTACTCATGAATAAAATGTTATAATTTTTTTTTAATTAGTGATGAGAGTTCGCGATTGGAAATTAGACTCAAAGAAGAACAAATGTCCAATGTATCAAAGTACTTGTTTGTTTGAACGTAAAATATTTTCGCTCGATATTCGAAGATTGCATGTTGTTTTACTTTTGGTGAAAGAAGATGACGAAAATCATAAAGATTATTTGGAAAGAAGAAACAAAGTTTAGAAAATAAAAGTGGATTATCTGTTATTGTTCAAGATGAAAAAGAGTGTGATATTCTGTAATCTTACGACGCAGTTGGTGTGGTACTATGTACATGTTTATTGGAAAAGACTGGCGTAAATTTGTGAAAAATAATTGTGTCAAAGAACTTGACATTCTCAAGTTATGTCTTCCCATTATGTACGAAGAGATGTATTTGGCAAACTATATTTAGGGATATCAGTGGTTAGTTCACTCCCTAGAAATCTACTGAGAAGCTGGTGAATAAAGAGCCGATCAAGTGGTGGTGGCCTAATATGAAGACATCACGGTTTGTGTTGTTTTTAATGTTCAATACCATTAAGTATTTATATAGTGCTCAAATTTATTTGATATCATGTATGTTTACTCTTCATTTATCTTTACGTCAACGCTTTATTTCACCCATAGCTCTGGGACTCTCCATATAACGTATGTATGGTACTTGAATGATGTGAGGGTGTGTTGGATTTTAACTCGGGACATGACATTTAATCTGTAGGAAAAATGTCAGAGAATCGGTCATGGATGTACCGTGGAATAGTGAATGGTTTGTGACCGAGGAGTTTAAAGACGGAGTTGACAGTTTTATTGAGTTTGCATTGAGTAATACATCAGTAGCAGTTGATCCGATGGGTAACATCTGATGTCCGTGTTCGGCTTGTAAGAACAGAAAGTGGATATCGACATGGGATGTGCAGCATCATCTATATACGAGAGGATTTGTTGGCCATTATGAGTTATGGTCGTGTCATGGTGAGTTGAATATTCAGTCGTCTGCTCCAGCTAATTACTTTTCCTCCACAAGTACGTACGTAGACATGGTTGTCGATGCTGCTGGTCCGGAGTTCAATATTCATGAAGATTAAACAAATGAAGAAGTGCTGAATGATACAGCTCAGAGATTTTATCTGTTACTTCGAGATGCTGATGAGCCATTATGGGATGGTTGTGAGAAACATACACGGTTGTTTGCAGTGCCGCAGCTATTGAATTTGAAATCTGAATTTCATATGAGCAAGAGTTGTTTTGACCGGCTTCTCTTACTGGTCAAGAGCATGCTTCCTCAATCAGAGAGGTCACCTGCTGACTTTTACCGTGTGAAGAAGATGGTGAATGATTTGGGCCTTGGTTTTATGAAAATTGATGCATGTCCGAATCACTGTATGTTGTACTACAAAGAGGATGCAGATAAGACATCATGCTGTATTTGTAAGCATGATAGGTTCAAGCCCAAGAGAGGGGACAAGTCAAAGCAGAAGGATGTTCCGTATAAGTCATTGCGGTACTTTCCTATCACACCCAGATTGCAGCGATTGTTCATGTCCTCGAGGACAGCTGGACATATGACATGGCATGCGGAAAGAGTCCGTCGCGACGAAGGTGAAATGAGTCATCCTACCGATGGTGAAGCTTGGGCTCATTTTAGCCGTACTCATCCTTACTTCTCAAGGGATCCACGCAACGTACGGCTTGGTTTATGCACAGATGGTTTCAATCCTTTCGGAGGCTTGGTGGCATCTTACTCATGTTGGCCAGTATTCTTAACACCGTATAACCTTCCGCCAGGCATGTGCATGAAGCGTGAGAATCTGTTGTGTTTGGGGTGCAACCTAAAGCTGCATATGTGCTTGGGGCCAGACAGATTAAGGAAGTGTTGCAATGGTTAAAGCAATTGAGATTTTCGGATGGATATGTCTCGAATATTGCGCGTTGTGTAAATGTCAACGAGGGAAAAATATACGGAATGAAGAGTCATGACTGCCATGTTTTCATGCAAAGACTGATGCCTCTTGCTTTTCGTGAGTTGTTGCCGAAACAAATATAGGGAGCAATGACTGAGCTGAGTCAATTCTTCAGGATTTTATCTGCATCAGAACTCAAAATTCATGACTTGCAAAATATAGAGCAAAATATAATTCAGACAGTCTGCAAATTAGAGAAGATATTTCCTCCAGCATTCTTTGATTCAATGGAGCACCTGATCATCCATTTACCATATGAGGCAAGGGTCGGAGGACCAGTACAATTTCGATGGATGTATCCGTTTGAGAGGTATATTTCTACATCTCAATTTATTGCCATTACGACGATCTTTTATATTACTTATGTATGCATTTGAATTATTGTCGTAGGTGCATGCACGATCTTAAGATGAAAGTCCGTAACAAAGCACAAGTTGAGGGCTCCATTACTCAGGCGTACCTCATTGAGGAGATATCGAACTTCTGTTCGATGTACTTTGACACAGAAATATGAACCCGACGCACTCAACCTCCACGTAATGATGATGGTGGAGATTCCGAGGTGTCAGACCGACTCTCTGTATTCAAGTGTGCCGGACGGGCGTTCGGATCTTCATCTACTCGCGCACTCCAAGACAGAGAGTTGGTAGCTGCGGAGATCTACGTGTTCATGAATTGCGAAGAACTAGACCCTTACATTCAGTAAGCTCTCCACGCTTATTCGTCATCATTTGCGTGCATTGCTGTAGAACCTAACGGTTGTGTGACATTTACATTGCAGAGAGTTTGACTCGGTCATATTGCGACGGAATCCACGTCTAACTGACGTGCAGGTTGAAAAGGAACGAGAGAAGTCTTTTCCTACTTGGTTAAGATCTCGAGTATGTGTCTAATTATTTTGAAACATAAGTGTTATGTTTTTATGCAGACTGAGTTGAAGTCATTTATTCAATGTTTGTCTATTTATCTCATAATAGGTTGAACAAGGCTTCATTCCCGATTCAAGAGTACAACAGATTAGTTTTGGCCCCTCAAAGATTGTACGTGTCTATCCAGGCTACATTGTGAATGGATATAGATTTCACACGAGAGATTATGGATGGAATAAGTCTACGATGAACAGCGGCGTATGTGTGAAGGAAGTGCCTACAATGAAAATGAAATTGACTATTATGGCATTCTCGAAGAAGTCATTGAACTGCAATTTTTGGGACAAGACAACAATGTATTCTGTTCAAGTGTCATTGGTTTGACCCGACATCTATTCGTCATGACACAACATATGGATTAATCGATGTGAAGCATAAGTCCAAATTGAGTACATATGAGCCATTCATCCTGGCGGCACAAGCCAACAAGTTTATTATTCAAATTATACATCCCTCAAATTAAGAGATTGGTGGGCTGCATGTAGAGTGAAATCAAGACTATTCCCTGAGTATGAGCTTCTCCCGACTGATGATGAGCTCGAAGGTGTTAATGACAACTTTTTCCAATCAGATCGGAGTGACGCACGAGAGTTGGCAGCTTCTACGCAGTACAATGTTCATGATATAAATGAAACAATTTCCTTACATAAGGATAACGAACAAGAAGAAGTTGACCCAAATGTCGCTGAGCGGGAGGTGGAGTCTGATGTGGAGGAAGACTCCCAAGATGATGAGGATGAATTCCAGGATGATGATGAAGATGATGCTGAATTAAACATGTCTTCAGCATCTGATGATGAATATAGATAATATACTGCATATTTTGTAAGAAATTGGTGTTGTTGTTCATTACATGTTCATAATAAATTGCTACTTCAAATTGAGTGCTGATGACTTGCTATATCTTTATTTGTATCAATAGAGATATGGTACGTGGAGGACGCAGTCGGACGGTTGCCACGTCCGTTGGCAGAGGGACTGCCTCCCCGTCCACGTCTGCCTCCAGGTCCGCGACAGGTATATGCATATGTACACAAAAAACCATATGGGTATTATTGTTTATATTGATTTCATGAGAACTAACGTACATAAAATTTTACAGGGACTGCCTCCCCGTCCACGCCCGTCTTCCCAGCGACAGGTAAATTTCTATATTGTTGTTTATTTGAAATTCATAATTTCTAATGTGCATGAAATTTTGCAGGGACTGCCTCCCCGTCCACGCCCGTCGTCCCAGCGACAGGTAATTTTCTACATTGTTGTTTATTTGAAATTCATAATTTCTAATGTGTATGAAATTTTGCAGGGACTGCCTCTCCGTCCACGCCCGTCGTCCCAGCGACAGGTAAATTTCTATATTATTGTTTATTTGAAATTCATAATTTCTAATGTGTATGAAATTTTGCAGGGACTGCCTCCCCGTCCACGCCACCTTCGTCTTCTTCCTCACCACAAGGTAAACATATGTTTCAATAGATTAGTATGTTTGGTCTCTTGCAATTTATACAATAAAAGTGTACTAAATTGTTTTCAACAGAGGTGGAGAGCCAGCATCCAGCAGCTGAGGAGGGGCCTCAGCTACCAGGACGACAACCATGCTGGATCTCAGGGTAAAGTTCATCATCTCAGTGTTACTGTATTTGTTATTTAGGATATACATTTCATGTAGAAAATTAATGTGGAATTTCAGGGGGAAGATAGATCCCAGTCCTGCTTCTGCTATATTACGACGCTGGTCCACACACATATTCCAGGACCAGTGGATGTGTGGAGAGACTTCCGGTGCCAGTCCGGGATTTATTATTTGACATGTTTATGGTATTTTTATTTTTTAGAAGAGTTGAAGTCATTTATTCAATATTATTAATTTGGGTTTATTGCAGAACGTTGATTAATTTTATTTCTTTACAGCGGAGGTTCGCGTTCACGAGACCCGAGGATCTCCCTTGGCTCGAGCCGTCTGGGAGATTACGGCCTAGACTAATTTAAGAAAGTCGATGTGGGAGGCACGGGACAAGGCAATGAAGACCACAGGCAACCGGGATCCTATGGCTTGGGTGGATTACGGCCCTGTTTGGCTGCGGAGGGACTATTGGGAGTCCCTTTGCGCGCGTTGGGTTGCTGGACCATGGCAGCAGCGGTCACAGGCGGCAATACGCAACAGAGCAACTCAACCGGAGGAGAATGTGCATACTAGTGGATCCGTATCTTATGCGACCCACAGTCAAAAATTGGTAAGTATTTTATTGTTCGATTCATATATACATATGGATTATTATTGTGAAAGTAACTAATTTTGTTGAATTTTAAGCATCACGACCTGGAGCGTGCCCCTACTTTCCGCGAGTTATTTGACCGGACTCATAAGCGGAAGGGGACGGATGACTATGTTACCGAGAGTGCCCGCACGATTGCTGTAAGTCAAGATTTAAATTATGAATTCAATATGATATTAAAGTAATTTGTTTTCAATAATTTAATTTTAAATTATTTTATAGGAGACGTACGACAGGACGATGGCGGAGCGCTACACAGAGGGCACTCCCCAGCCAGATTTGGATGCGGACGCTTGGGTCGAGGCAGCGGGAGTGCCGAGGAAGGGTCGAGTGTACGGCTTTGGGGATAGCCTGGATACTCATCGAGTGTTGTCCTCATATGCCAGTTCGATCGCTCCTCCAGCACACGCGAGTTCATCTTCTGCGCCGCCCGTCAGTGGTGTAGAGGACATTAGAGGCATCATTCGGGAGGAGCTACGTACAGAGCTACAGACGCAGCGGGAAGAGCTACAGACGCAGCGGGTAGAGCTACAGGCGCAGCGGGTAGAGATAGAGACGCAGCGGGTACAGCTACAGACGCAGTTCAGCGATATGGTTCAGCAGTTCATGTCAATAATGCAGGAGTAGGCCCCACACAGCCAGCAGCTCAGGTCAGTATTAGTATTAATTTCATATACTTAGGATTGGGTCGGGCGTTCAATTGACGAATCTAAAAAATACCCAAGTATATATATAAAGGGTCAAAACACACAACCGGGGGTCCAAAATCCCAAATAGGGATCGGATCGACGTGCCGTTTTCTCCGACACGACGGGTGGGTTAAAGTGACGTGTGGGAACTGACGGAATCCAATTTGGATCTCCGGATTGGTTGGGCATTCAAATGACGGATTTAAAAAACACGGTCAAACAGATATAAATGGTTAAAACACGCAACCCGGGGGTCTAAAATCCCAAATAGGGATCCAATCGACGTGTCGTTTTCTCCGACACGACCGGGTGGGTTAAAGTGACGTGTAGAAACTGACGGAATCCAATTTGGATCCCCAGATTGGGTTGGACATTCAAAGGACGGATCTAAAAACACGGTCAACCATATATAAATGGTTAAAACACGCAACCCGGGGGTCCAAAATCCCAAATAGGGATCGGATCGGCGTGTCGTTTTCTCCGACACGACCAGGTGGGTTAAAGTGACATGTGGGAACTGACGGAATCCAATTTGGATCTCCGGATTGGGTCGGGCGTTCAATTGACGGATCTAAAAAATACCCAAGTGTATATATAAAGGGTCAAAACACACAACCCGGGGGTCCAAAATCCTAAATAGGGATCGGATCGGCGTGCCGTTTTCTCCGACACGACCGGGTGGGTTAAAGTGACGTGTGGGAACTGACGGAATCCAATTTGGATCTCCGGATTGGGTTGGGCATTCAAATGACGGATCTAAAAACACAGTCAAACAGATATAAATGGTTAAAACACGCAACCTGGGGGTCTAAAATCCCAAATAGAGATCCAATCGACGTGTCGTTTTCTCCGACACGACCGGGTGGGTTAAAGTGACGTGTAGAAACTGACGGAATCCAATTTGGATCCCCGGATTAGGTTGGACATTCAAAGGACAGATCTAAAAACACGGTCAATCATATATAAATGGTTAAAACACGCAACCCGGGGGTCCAAAATCCCAAATAGGGATCCGATCGACGTGCTGTTTTCTCCGACACGACCGGGTGGGTTAAAGTGACGTGTAGAAACTGACGGAATCCAATTTGGATCCCCGGATTGGGTTGGACATTCAAAGGACGGATCTAAAAACATGGTCAACCATATATAAATGGTTAAAACATGCAACCCGGTGGTCCAAAATCCCAAATAGGGATCGGATTGGCGTGTTGTTTTCTCCGACACGACCAGGTGGGTTAAAGTGACGTGTGGGAACTGACGGAATCCAATTTGGATCTCCGGATTGGGTCGGGCGTTCAATTGACGGATCTAAAAAATACCCAAGTATATAAATAAAGGGTCAAAACACACAACCCGGGGGTCCAAAATCCCAAATAGGAATCGGATCGGCGTGCCATTTTCTCCGACACGACCGGGTGGGTTAAAGTGACGTGTGGGAACTGACGGAATCCAATTTGGATCTCCGGATTGGGGTGGGCATTCAAATGACGGATCTAAAAACACGGTCAAATAGATATAAATGGTTAAAACACGCAACCCAGGGGTCTAAAATCCCAAATAGGGATCCGATCGACGTGTTATTTTCTCCGACACGACCGGTGGGTTAAAGTGACGTGTAGAAACTGACGGAATCCAATTTGGATCCCCGGATTGTGTTGGACATTCAAATGACGGATCTAAAAACACGGTCAACCATATATAAATGGTTAAAACACGCAACCCGGGGGTCCAAAATCCCAAATAGGGATCGGATCGGCGTGTCGTTTTCTCCGACACGACCAGGTGGGTTAAAGTGACGTGTGGGAACTGACGGAATCCAATTTGGATCTCCGATTGGGTCGGGCGTTCAATTGACGGATCTAAAAAATACCCAAGTATATATATAAGGGTCAAAACACACAACCCGGGGGTCCAAAATCCCAAATAGGAATCGGATCGGCGTGCCATTTTCTCCGACACGACCGGGTGGGTTAAAGTGACGTGTGGGAACTGACGGAATCCAATTTGGATCTCGGATTGGGTGGGCATTCAAATGACGGATCTAAAAACACGGTCAAATAGATATAAATGGTTAAAACACGCAACCAGGGGTCTAAAATCCCAAATAGGGATCCGATCGACGTGTTATTTTCTCCGACACGACCGGTGGGTTAAAGTGACGTGTAGAAACTGACGGAATCCAATTTGGATCCCCGGATTGTGTTGGACATTCAAATGACGGATCTAAAAACACGGTCAACCATATATAAATGGTTAAAACACGCAACCCGGGGGTCCAAAATCCCAAATAGGGATCGGATCGGCGTGTCGTTTTCTCCGACACGACCAGGTGGGTTAAAGTGACGTGTGGGAACTGACGGAATCCAATTTGGATCTCCGGATTGGGTCGGGCGTTCAATTGACGGATCTAAAAAATACCCAAGTATATATAAAGGGTCAAAACACACAACCGGGGGTCCAAAATCCCAAATAGGGATCGGATCGGCGTGCCGTTTTCTCCGACAGGACCGGGTGGGTTAAAGTGACGTGTGGGAACTGACGGAATCCAATTTGGATCTCCGGATTGGGTTGGGCATTCAAATGACGGATCTAAAAAACAGCCAAGTATATATAAAGGGTCAAAACACACAACCCGGGGGTCTAAAATCCCAAATAGGGATCCGATCGACGTGCCGTTTTCTCCAACACGACCGGGTGGGTTAAAGTGACGTGTAGAAACTGATGGAATCCAATTTGGATCCCCGGATTGGGTTGGGAGTTCAAAGGACCGATCTAAAAACACGGTCAACTATATATAAATGGTAAAACACGCAACCCGGGGGTCCAAAATCCCAAATAGGGATCAGATCGGCGTGCCGTTTTCTCCGACACGACCAGGTGAGTTAAAGTGACGTGTGGGAACTGACGGAATCCATTTGGATCTCCGGATTGGGTCGAGCGTTCAATTGAAGGATCTAAAAACACCCAAGTATATATATAAAGGGTCAAAACACACAACCCGGGGTTCCAAAATCCCAAATAGGGATCGGATCGGCGTGCCATTTTCTCCGACACGACCGGGTGGGTTAAAGTGACGTGTGGGAACTGACGGAATCTAATTTGGATCTCCGGATTGGGTTGAGCATTCAATGACGGATCTAAAAACACCCAAGTATATATAAGGTCAAAACACACAACCCGGGGGTCTAAAATCCCAAATAGGGATCCGATCGACGTGCCGTTTTCTCCGACAGGACCGGGTGGGTTAAAGTGACGTGTAGAAACTAACGAAATCCAATTGGATCCCCGGATTGGGTTGGGCATTCAAAGGACGGATCTAAAAACACGGCCAAACATATATAAATGGTTAAAAGACGCAACCCGGGGGTCTAAAATCCCAAATAGGGATCCGATCGACGTGCCGTTTTCTCCGACACGACCGGGTGGGTTAAAGTGACGTGTGGGAACTGACGGAATCCAATTTGGATCTCCGGATGGGGTGGGCATTCAAAGGACGGATCTAAAAACACCCAAGAAAATGATGGATCTAAAAATAGTATTGTATTAAGCTTGAGAAATAATCACATGTTTTAAATTTTATTTTTGAAAATATTGTATGTCTTTTATTTATTATTAATGTTCTCATTTTAATTTGTTTTAATATAGGATCCAGCTCCAGACGATGACGAGGCAGGGATAGCAGACGATCCAGCAGATCTATGTTGATTTTTGTATTCATTATTCTATATGATTTTATATTTATTGTATTTTATGATTTTATGTTGATTGTTAGTATTTGTTAAATTTATGCATATTGTAGCAGGTTTGACATTGTAGTAATGTTGACAAATCATTTTTATTTGCCTATTTAAAAAAAATATATGGTGTATTTTCCGACGGATTTTCCGACGGATAAGTATCCGTCGGAACTGATAAATTACCGACGGAAAAATACCGTCGGTAATTCCGTCGGAAAATACTGACGGATTGTCCGACGGATAAGTATCCGTCGGAACTGATAATTACCGACGGCTAAACACCGTCGGCAATTCCGTCGGAAAATACGTACGGACGGCTTTACCGATGGATTATATCCGTCGGAGGTTTCGACCGAATTTCGACGGAATTGTCATCCGTCGGAAATTTCTGACCAAGTATTTCCGACGGAAAGTTTCCGACGAGCTTTGGACGGAAAGCGGTCGGAAGAAGCCTTTTCCGACGGAATACCGACGGATTTCCGACGGATTACGTCCGTCGGAAATAGCGCATTTTCTTGTAGTGAAACTAGGGCCCAGAGTACTTTATTCAAAATCAAACTATTACATAAATACTAACTGACTCACTAACTCATCACTATACTAACTGACTACTACTAGAAAGCCTTGGTTGCGGAAAATGGGTCACTCCTGAGCATCATCCTCAGTCCCATCCTCGTGAGTGAGGACATCGTCATACTCTTTTTTTTTGATAACGAGGAAATCCCGCCCCGTGTGGCTTTGCGGACTCAAGGATTGGTGTTCGCGAGCTCCAAGGTCAGGACTTGGCAGCTCCTACTTTCCGTATACCCGTATTGCCCTTACCCCACTTGACCAGAAAAACCCCGGATTTACACACCTCGAGGATTGCATGTAAATCAGGTAAATCCCCCCCCAGGAATCGAACTACTCGCCTGAAACACATTAAATAAAAATGCAGGATGAGCGAATAACGCCCAGTAGGACTTAATATATCGTGTAAACAAGTAGGCTTTAAGTGTTTAACCTTTTATCAAGTAGGGTAACTAACAGGAACGAGCAAGTACGAGAATGATCAGGTATAGTCGTGTCAGTAAAATCACAAGGCAAGAATACCTTCATATATAACAAGTACAACAAAAGATTTGACCATATTTCAAGTTAACAAGTAAATTGAACAACAGTGCTCAAGTCATAATAGCAAGTAAATCAAGTAACATGCGTTTGGTTGATCATCTTATCAACCACAAGTCAAGTATCATGTACAGGAATGTTTGTGAATTGTCTTAGATCAAATCTTGCGTGTCATGCGTTAGGTGTATGCCAATCACCCTGATCATTAGACCCTCGCGAGTTATAGCCTTTCAGGTGCTCCTCCCAAGGACCAGATCTGGCCCTTATAATGTTGCCTAACATAGTCATGTTTTTATCTTAGACAATCACACATGGCCAAGAGAGTACCAAGAAGAGATGAGAGTAGTAGATGAACAGATGAGAGTAACAAGATAGCAGATGAGATAGGGACATTTCCGTAAAATGACGAGAAACATACGATAGTAACGGTTGCACGGCACCAGGTCGGGTACCGACAGTCTGGTAGAAGTCACAACCGCCCCCTTAGCCGTGTCGGGTACACGGGTCAAGTGGTCCGGCGTGAACCCAAGACAAGAAGAAATACACTAAGGCATGGATCGTACTGATCCCTAATGTGTAACGGGTTTGGGGTACAACCAGCTCGTTGACTAAGGACGTGCGCCAAAGCCAAGAAGACTTACGGAGGTCTTGACAAGGAGTCCCTGGCCCAGTCGAGAGTATTCCCAATGGAGTGGTGGTCCAAGTCAAGAGAAAGTGTGTAGAAACAGGTCCGTCGTGCCTCGAGTGCTCGAAGGCCGAGGGAAAACAGTAACGGTAGATAAAATGCACGAGTAAAAATAGAAACAGTTGTATTAAAAAAATAGGGAATTTAGTAATTTATTTCACTAAATTACCGAATACATTATTGTGTAATTTAATAAGGTCAAATGGCAATTAATAATGTTATGTGTGCAAGTGTAAAGAAATCTTGAGAATATGATAGGTCATGCAATTGACTTTTAAATAATATATTTCATGCGATTATTAACAAATATAAATAATCAAATTGTTACTGTTCAAAACAGTGCATGATTAGGGTTAAACTTGAGTCATATAGCTTAATTGACAAGGTCATGAGAGCAATTTCATGTTCTGGCCGAAGTCTCCAAATCGCGGCGGACCTACTCGTCGCGATTCAAGTCGCGACGGGCGGCTCGGGCGCGATCCGCAGACTGGCCGGCCTGGCTCGGACCGAAAAGGAAACCGCGACGCCTTAGGCCGCCACGTTCTAATGCGACGCGCCTGCAGGGCGCGACCTGACTGGTATCGCGGCGGATCGCGCCGTCGCGATATCAGGACGGTCCGACATTTTTTCTATTTTTCCAGGGTTGATCAGATTTGACATAGGGCTCTTCTAAATTCAATATAAAATCGTATAATGACCCAAAAATCACGAATCTAATTTCAAATGAAAGTAGACACATAGATATATCAGCATGCACAATTAATTTGAAATTAGACAAGATTTAGGCATGCTTTGAACAGGTTACATTTCGATGACCTAAACAGGTGTAGTTAGGGTTCAATGAATTAATTAGAGATGAATACATGATGAAAAATTCTGAAACTAGGGGCATTTGAAATCTAACAAGATGTGATATTTATGAGAATTTTATCATGGTGTGAGATCAAGTATGCACGGAGTTCACAAGCAAACATGAAGGGTCGGGTGCATAGTTCTGACAGAGATTCAAAGAATTAATTCTCCCTAATGGGAGATCGAAATAGAGCAAGACTAGAGCCGTTTGAAATCTAATAAGATGCAGTATATATGAGAATTTTATAATGGCATGAGAGCAAGTACATGTGGGGAATTAGAGAAAACATGAGATTTTGGTTCACGATAATAGAAGGGTTTCACGAATTAAATTCGCCCAAAGGATGAGCAAAATGCAACCAGACTAGAGCGCTTTTGAGGAGGATTATGAAGTCTACCTAGAGTAATTTTTTCACGATTTTAGCTTGAGAGATTGCCTACCTTTTTCGTGGAGTAAGAAAATCCTAGTTTGGATGACGAAAATATGAAGAAGAAAGCCAAGCTCTAGCCCCTTCTCCTCCAAGTTCTTCCTCTAGATCGCCTCCTCCTTGTCTCCAGACCTTCCAGCAACGAATTGCGGGGTGCTAGGGGTGCTAGGGTCGAATGGGGGGTGTTTTGATGGCTTGTAGAGTTCTAAATCACCTAAAACTCTTTCCTCCTCATTTAATTACGATTTCCATAATTATCACCTATTTTTTCTTGCTATTATCTATCTAATTAGGTAAGGGAGAGGCCTAATTTTGTGGCCAATGGGGTTAGGATGGGTTAGGGACTCTTATTTGAGATAAACATGACTTATTTAGTGTTTATCTTAGCCTTTTACTATTTTCTAATTAATTAGATACGAAATTCACTTAATTACATCTCCTCCCAAGATGGGCTATCACTAATTGGGCCCAAACTATTAGGTTTGGTTCATTAGCGTAACCCATTAATAATTTAGCTTAATGGGTATTGCTTTAATTCCCTTTGTTTCCATTTATTTCCCCTTTATTCCAATTAAGTCGATTTATCTCATTTATTTAAATAAAAACTTTATTTTATTTAGATTTTAAAAATCAAGGGTGCTACAGTTTAGGTCTTCAGTAAACGTCTTATCCATTGAAGCTTGTTTGATAGTACTTCCATTGGTTGGTCTTCAATATGTAGGCGTGTAAGCTTTTTAACCATGAATCCAGTCTTCTATGCATGCGTTCTTCGTCTTGCGTTCCCCGGAATAATCTTCAAACCATTGTTATGTTTAATGCTTTGGCTTTGAGGCCTTCAGCTGATATAGATAAATATTTCGAGAGTTGTGAGTGATAGGAGTTGCGGCTTCTTGTTCTTCATATAAATCTTCTTTCTGACGGGAGCTACAACCTTTATGGTCTTGCCTTCCATCTGTTTCAGACTTCGATGACTTAGAGTATAATGATCTTCAGATCTTCGTGTTCTCCAGACATTATGACTAATTAATCTTTTTAAGTCCTTCGAGGTTTGCACCTTTTTCAAAACCTCTTGGAGTAGTTTTGTCATTTGCGCCTTGAATGTTTTCTTCCTTCGTTCCCTGATACACAAGTAATAGCGCAAAAGAGATTTTTTGACAAAGGAGTTATCTCCCTTTACAGAACGTTAGTTTCCAAGGTAATGGCATGCTTTAACATAATTCTACAAGTTGTAGCCTTTGCAGTCAAGGAGATATGGTTCAGAATTTACTCAGATGATACCAACCAATCTAGAAGGCTTCTAGGTACAACTATGCCAGGGAAGATATAGCTCTAATAGAAACATGATTCTTTTCAAACTTATATATTCAAGTAAGCATGTTTTTCAAAGCATATGTTAGCATTAAAGGATATGAGTGAATACGCGTGCATACTAATCTTCTTTATCATGACTAAAAATATGACCAATTTAATTAGTCAAGATTAAGATCAACAAATTTTATCTTGACCGAAAATAATTGTTCTCAAGGTTAAGAGCATTAATAACATTGATTAAGTAAATTCATCATTAAACATATTGATCAAGTTTACATCAATAAAATAGTTTTTTTTAATTACGCCATTGAAAAGGTTATTCAAATAATGTACAATGTATGTGAGAAAGACATAAGGTTATGCATAAAGTACAGTAACTACAGTATTCAAGACTGAATCATAAAATATTATCAATTATTTTAAAAAGTATAATTATGTGTAGTCAAAATACTTAACCAATTAATGACGTAGTCTTTTTTGGAGATTCATCGTGATCAACTTAATGTTCCTAGTACAAGATATTCATTTAATTTCTAGGAATATAATTGTTCTCTATGGAAGATAGCCGATTAATGGTTTTAAGTAGATTGACTATTACAAACAATGTAATAAGACACATAATTGATCATGCAGTAAACATTATGTGAAACTAATTGGTTAGGTGTGTCGGTACTTAAAAATCTATGGGAAAATATACTGACACTTGGTCGATTATCATGATAATTGAACTGACTATTTCAGTAGGATATGCAATATAGGCTTGCTGACTTAGTCGATTATTGGGATACTGCAAATGATTGTTTCAGTAGGAAATTTAATTTCCCATTACTAATTTAGTCGATTGTCTCGACGGGGTAATCTATTTCTTCAGTGTAATCCCGACTGCTTACCTTACTGATTTAGTCGACTATTTATAATTGCTATGTGAAACTAGTTGATTACATCAGTAGGTATCTTACTACTGATGCCTTAGAATATTCCTTTGTCCTTGCATATTAGCATGCTTGCTTGATTTCCATGGGTCATACAAGTGATAAAATGATTGTGTTTGCATGTTTGGAAAATCTTGATCTTCAATATGATACATAGTAGTAGGAAAACATGATATTAGTGTTTTCTAAACAAATAATTTTTTCTCATAATGTTTACAGATTTTAATATATGTGAACAAAAAAGATTATATTCAGAGCGCACATACTAAATAGCATAGGAACACTATATGTTATGTGTGTGTGTGTAGCGCAGAGAGTGATAAATTAATTCAATGATTAATGTTTTGTTAATCACTCAAAACCTACAAGATGAAGAGAGCTGCAGAACTTTTAAGAGAGTTGCAGAACAACAATCTATAGGGGTGATATTGGGTTTGATGGCATCTCTAGACTTAAACGAGAGTAGCTAAATGTCAAAACTACATTAATAAATCTACATGACACAACTTGAAGGATTTAAAGTTGTTGGGAAATAACACAAAGTTTATAAACTGAAGAAGAGCTCGTATGGATTGAAATAGCTAGGCTCCTAGCTAATAGAATTAAAAATTTGATTAATTAATTATGGTGTGTCAAGGGTACCAAATATTAGTAGCAAATAATTGTCTTTACATCAGAAAAATTTATGGAGGTAACTTTATTATTCTTCTATTATATGTATATGATATGTTAATTATTAGGCAGAACATTCATATGTGTTAGATGTTGATCGAGGTGTGTACCCCGTGCGTTGCGGAATGTCGTAGGATCGGGAAGAAGGCTACAATAATCTTCTTTGTTGTTCCTCGCTCCAAACGTCCTCGGGATGCGATGGTGATGTCCCGTGAGAGAAGCCTTGCACTTGTGTGTGTGAGAGAGAGTGGGGAGACTTGCGCAGGTTTCTGTTCTAGAGAGAGAGAGAGAGAGAGCGCTATGTGCATGCATGCGCCTGAGAGAAGAGGAAGAGTCCTCCTTGCGTTGGGAAGCTCTCTTTCGCAAGGGACAACCGCATCAGCGGTTTTCCCATTCCAAAGGTTGCCTTGGGTGCCCACGAGGGCAACCAACCAATGGCATGATGCCATCGGTTTACATCTCTCACTTGCCCACAGAGGGCACAATAAAAAATCAGTTGCTCACTAAGAGCAATTCATCTCTCTACACTTGCTTCTCAATCATACATACGACGAATGGAGTTAGCAACCTTACGAGAGTCAGCACAACAGATGAGTAGTGATCTATTAAGTTATCACCAAAACTAACAAATCACAATACTCTAAAGGAATCCCGTAGTACCCTAGATATCTTCAATATTCACAAACTTTGACATCTTGGATCTCTTAAAACTAGCGACGTCAAAACTCAAATGTTTTGTATTCACGACTTTATCGCCACTAAGTCGACATAGTCCCTCGAGGTGTGAACCACAAAACATGGTGCAATATTTAGATGTCTTTCTTGAGTTCTCATGTCAATTCAATTAGTCTTGACCGCTTTCCTAGTCATGTTCCGCTAGACTGTATCAACCATAGCCCTAAGGAGCATGCTAAAGTAGCGACATCAAGCTTCCTTTTCATGACATAGATCTCAAGTACTAAGGGTACAGATGGATCTATGAATTATGATCCAAGAGCTCACACAATGATGAAACATAGATCTCATTCATCATTCTCTTCAAGGGTCGTTTTACGCACATGTGGTATGTACACATGCTACGGTGTTCTTCCATCATTATGGGCGTGTCACATACAACATAATAAAAACACCATACGGTTCTTAGTCTAGCCACTCCCACTGCGGCTAACCCGAGTCTCACGACCTCTTATCATAAAACTCGCAACCAGCTTAATGAAGGCTTCACGGATTTGATTCTCATATCCTATGATCGATCCAGAGGGACCTCATCTTAACTCGTTTTAAGGCGACAATAAAAAGTAAATATCTTGCTCACTCTCATAGCGCCATAGATATAAATTTATCTTGCTCGCTCTCATAGCGCCATAGATAAAATTGTCTCATCTTGCTCACTTTCTTAGCGCCAAGGTGAATGACCCATGTGAGGGGATCCATTCAGAGCCTAGTGACACTTTTCTTGATGTGTAAAGTATTCCAACCATAGACACACATAAGGAAGGAAAACATAATAACCTAATTGTCAATCAATAATTGTGCACATCACAATTTACACAATCCCATATTTCTAATATGGGTTACAAATGCCTCCCTCGAGATTTGTTTGGTTAGTGGATCGGCCAACATATGACCTGTTGAAATGTGTCGAAGAACCACCGACTCCTTTGCAACTAAATCCCGAATGTAGTGATAACGAATGTCAATGTGTTTGGTTCGCCCATGATATTTAGGGTCCTTAGCATAGGCCAAGGCTGATGTGCTATCAACATACAGCACCACCGCCTCCTTAATTTGACAAATGTGTCATGGCCAATCGCTGTAGGAAACTCTATAACCAAACAACCTCTTGGCATGCAACAGAACAAGCCACATATTCTAATTCCATGGTGGATAAAGCGATGCACGTTTGTTTCTTGCTACACCAAGAAATGGCTCCTCCACCTAACATAAACACATAGCCTGAGGTGGATTTGCGCTCATCTTTATCATCGGCCCAATCAGCATTGCTGAAACCTCTCAATCTTAAGTCACCTCCTTTGTAACATAAGACAAGGTCTGAAGTACCACGAAGATATCGAAAAATCCTCTTAACTGCTTTCCAGTGAACGAGACCGGGATTACTTTAATAACGACTAACAAGGCCCATCGCAAAGCTAATGTCTGGCCGTGTACATAACATGGCATGCATTAGGCTTCCAATTGCAGCAGTATATGGCACTTTAGACATTTCATTCTTTTCCTTATCAGTTTGTGGACATTGACTGATACTTAAAACACAACTCTTATCAATTGGAGTATCGATGGGTTTGGAATAATGCATCCAGAATCGCTCAAGAATCTTATTTATATAAGTCTCCTGCGACAAACACATAAGTTTATTCGAGCGATCTCTTGTGATTTTTATTCCTAGCACATAATTTGCTTCACCCATGTCTTTTATCTCAAAGACATAAGACAACCATTTTCGAGTGGCTTCGATAGATTCCATGTCATTTCTAGCCAATAAAATGTCATCAACATATAATGACAAAATAAGAATATTTTCCGCCATACGTTTAACATACACACAGTGGTCTTCTTCAATCATCTCAAAACCAAATGAGATAATAGATTTATGAAATCTAAAATACCACTATCTAGACGATTGTTTGAGGCCATAAATGGAACGTTTGAGACAACAAACTTTGCGCTCTTGTCCCTTTGCCTCAAAACCTACTGGTTGCACCATATAAATTTCTTCGTCTAGTTCTCCATTGAGAATTGTTGTTTTAACGTCCATCTGAAAAAGTTCTAAGTCTAAATGTGCAACAATGGCTAGAATAAGGCGAACCGATGTGAGTCTCACCACTGGGGAGAATGTCATCATCGAAATCTATACCCTCCTTTTGAGTATATCCTTTCGCCACAAGTCGTGCTTTATATTTGTCGATAGATCCATCCGCCTTGCATTTGACTTTGAAAATCCATTTATTTCCAATAGCCTTACGCCCTGGAGGGAGGTCGACAAGTTTCCAAACTGATTCTTACTCATAGAGTCCATCTCATCTTGCATTGCTTCCTTCCACTCTTTACTAGCAGATGAAGTTAATACTTCTTTAACAGAAGTAGGCTCATCATCATCAGCAAGCTGGCACACAAGGGCCTCCTCTTCAATCTCAAATCGACGACGAGGCATGTGTCCACGTTTGCTACGGCGTATCTGATCGTCTTGTTCTTCTATAGGTGTGCTCCCATGGGCACAAAGCTCCCACTATCATGATCATCTCTACTATCTCCGGCGGCTTCCTAGTTAGGAATTAATTCCCTCCCTTCGCTGGAAGATGGTAGAATATCATTAGGGTCATCCAACTCATGGAGATCAAGACTCTTTCCAGTGTCGCCGATACTAGGAAATTAGATTTCTAAGAAAACAACATCTGGACGTCTTTTTCTGTCATTCCTCCATTCGGATGTTGTCCATACATGACATAACCCTTAGATCCTCCAGGATATCTTATAAAGATAAACTTTCTAGCTTTAGGGCCAAGTTTTCCAAACTTGTGAGAGGTGTCATGGACATATCCCGCTGAACCCCATGGACGTAGATTATCTAAATTTGGTTTTTCACCACGCCATAACTCATAAGGGGTAGAAGGAACTGACTGTGAAGGTATGCGGTTAAGGATGTAGGCCGTAGTCATTAATTATAGCATCCCCCAAAAAAGATATTGAAAGGTTGGCATGCGCCATCATCGACCTAACCATATCTAGTAGTGTTCTATTCCGTCTCTCAGCAACACCATTTTGTTGCGGTGTATATGGAATAGTTAACTGTCTGCGTATTCCTTTTTCTTCACATAAAGTTCAGAACTCATCCGAAAGATATTCACGTCCTCGATCCGTCCGAAGAACTTTTATGGTTTTCCCTAATTGATTCTCAACCTCTGCCAAGAAGTGTTTGAAGCAATCTAACGCTTCATAGCGGTGAGTGATCAAATAGACATATCCATATCGTGAATAATCATCTATAAATGTGAGGAAATAGGAGGCCCCTTGACGGGTCTTCACACTCATGGGTCCGCAAATGTCGGAGTGGATCAATTGTAAGAGTTCAGTGGCTCTCTTAGCCTTTCCGAAAGGCTTGCGACATGCCTTACCGGCTAAACACGATTTACACATAGGAAGATTGACTTTAGCGAGTGAGCCAAGTAAGCCTTCTCGATCTAACCATGTCATTCTGTCTTGTCCTATGTGTCCAAGCCGAGCATGCCAAATTTTCGAATCAAGGTTATTATCAGTATTCACCATATAGACACAAGAAAATTATGATAATCCAAATCTAATTTAAACAAACCATCCATGAATAAACCATATATAACATTGTTCAAACAAATGTCAACTTGGTTGCTAGCAAAAGAAAAAGATAAGTCTAATGCTAATAATGATGAGACAGATAGTAGATTATGCTGAACTCTAGGCGCATAGAGTACTTCATGGAGAGTTAAGACTCGTCCAGTCTTTAACTTGAGTTGATACACACCAACTCCAAGGACTTCCTCGCTGGAACCATTTCCCATGTATACTCTTTCCGATCCCGCTGAGATTCGGTGATAATCCACGAATCCTGCTCGATCCCTTGTTATGTGTTTGGTCGCTGCTGAATCCACTATCCATTCAGGATTTGTTCGAGCAAGTAGGATATGCGAACAAACATGCACAGTTGGAGAGCAAGGAAATTGGAATACCTTTTTCGGCTCAGTGCATTCACGAGCGAAATGTCCCAATTGTCCACAATTATAGCATTTGGCTTTCGACTTGTCTCTCTTTCCACCGTGCTTGCCTCTTTGAATGGCGCTTCGGTGTCTGCCCCGCCTTAGAAGGATGCAACATTTTGCCTCTTCCTCTTGAAGTTCTTTTGGACCCTTCTTGCCTTGTTGTCTGCCTCCCTGGGCGACAAGGGCAGTAGCGGCATGGCTTCCTCGCGCTCAGCCTCTAACTCCACATGGCGAGAGATGTCAGAAAAATTCTTAATGCTCTCATTGTGAGTGAGGATTTGTTTCATGTGAGTCCAAGAGTCTGGCAAAGATCTTATCACAGCCTGCACCTGCTGCTCATCAATGAGATCGTGACCTGCATACTTCAAGTCGCGGATCATGCTTGACATCATCCTTAGATGCTCAATCATGTTCTGACGGAGATCTTTTCGGAGGGTCTCAAATTTCAAAACAAGAGCCCTTAACCTCGTGGTAGAGGTTCCTCCAAAAGCAATCTTCAAGTTATCCCACATATCCTTGGCAGTCTTACACTTTTCAAACTCGCCAATAAGATCATCTTGCATGCTGCTTAACAGTGTAAAGCGCGTGCTACGATCTTTGTTGAACCATAACTTGTAAGCCTCTTGATCTCTTCGGTGTCGAGCAGTGTTGCCTTCTGCGGGTGGGGTCATGGATGTTGTAATGTGATCAAGCAACTCTTGCTCGTTCAAAAGATATTGAATTTTTCGATGCCGCATGTCATAGTTAGTGCCATCTAATTTATCCCCTTTCGTTAAGTCAACAATAACATTCTTCGAGGCCATCGATGAATCACTACATTTAAGATAATAATGAGAAGGCTAAATTGACAATTCTACACATCAGTCTATTTGATCCAAAAATCTACACTATAATATTAAATATTCTCCATATAATAAGATCGAAAGTAGATTTAGAGAACTACAATCATCTCCCATTTATATAAGAATATTCAATATTATTAGGGTAATTTTGATCAAATAATGTAAAGGGAGAGGAACTAACATCTCTCAATTTTTTAAACATGTATATACTAAACATGAATAGTCAAAAGAATTAACAACAACTAATCATGCTCAAAACATATTCTAATAATTTTGAACAATAATTAATCATGCATATTCAAATAACAATTAATCATGCATATTCAAATAACAATTAATCATGCATGTTCAAATATGATTTTAAATCATCGGATCATACATAGATGCTTGAATATAAAGTGCATGAATAAATTTATTGCATGGATTAAATAAGACAATCTCATAGTCATGAAGCTAATGATGATCCGAAGTTCTAATAAAATCATGTCTAAAAATGCGATAACATCAGAATAGCTAAACCAATCATCTGGAGGCGGGTAGGAGTCAAAGCACGGTGCCGGGGAACATGCCGTATGTGATGCCGGACTCTTCGTACCGCCAAAGTTTCATTGTGGTGGCGACGAGGAACCGGGTCAGCATTCCCTGCCGGTCCACGTCCAATAATGCAGCTAAGTCGAGCTCGACCACGAGGTCCGCTCGGCAAAATCACATTAGTGTGACGTCTGGCAAGACGCTCAAGTTCACGTCGTCGACGGGCTGATGCCCTCATGCGGGCCTGTTCCACCAGAAAAGTACGCCTGGGCATGGGTGGACCAGTACCCATGCGCTCAGCCAAGCCAACATGCTCGCGCAGCGCCACGCCTGCACCCTCGCGAACCGTCACGCCTGCATGCATGGGACCACCCATGCGCACTCCAAACTGGCCTGCATGGCTGCGAGGACCTCCGTGAACACCTCCGTGAGCGCCAGGGCCGCTGTCACCACGCCCACATGCATGACGGCCAGTGTTGCTGACTACATGTCCGCGCCTGCCCGTGTGGCCACGCGTCGCGCATCTGCGCCATCGGCGCCAGCCCGCCTGGTCGCGGGTAATGTGCCCGCGCGTGGGCTCTCGGCGTGGCGCCCAGCCGCAGGGCTTACGCCACGCGCCCGCCTGGGCAGTGGTCACGGGGCCCACCCGCGTGGCTGCGGTGGCCGCCCGCGAGGCCGCTGGCGACCCGGCGCCCGCACGTACCCGCGTGGCGCCGCGCGACGCGGTGCCCTGCCGCGCTCGCGTGGTGGCGGGCGACGTCGCGCCGCCTGCGCCCGCGTGGCCGCGGGCGATGCGGCTCCCGCTCACGTCCTCGTCTCCGCACTGACCCGCCTTGCCGCGGACGTGGCTGCACTGTGCGCGTCCTCCGCGCCAACCCGCAGTGCCTGCTTGGCCGTGGTGTCCCACGAGGCCACGGACACCGCCTCGGACCATGCAACCACAGTTTGCACGGCCTCACGCGAGGCCACGGACGCGACATTCGTCTGCGTGGATGCGGGCCGTGCGGCCTGCATGGCCCCGCGCATGGCGTGTAGGGCGGTCGTCCGTGTTTCCTTCAGATGCGCCAGAGTGGCCTGCATGGCCGCGGTCTACACGACCTGCACGGCCGTGTTGCCTGCAGACGTGTGAACCGCGCCTCCACGTTGTTCGTGTGCAGCACCTCTGCCATGCCCGTGGCGAACGTCGTGGAGAGAGGAACATGAAAGCTCTGATACCAATGTTAGATGTTGATCGAGGTGTGTACCTCGTGCGTTGCGGAATGTCGTAGGATCGGGAAGAAGGCTACAAGAGTCTTCTTCGTTGTTCCTCGCTCTAAACGTCCTCGGGATGCGATGGTGATGTCCCGTGAGAGAAGCCTTGCACTTGTGTGTGAGAGAGAGAGAGAGTGGGGAGACTTGCGCAGGTTTATGTTCTAGAGAGAGAGAGAGCGCGCTATGTGCATGCATGTGCTTGAGAGAGGAGGAAGAGTCCTCCTTGCGTTGGGAAGCTCTCTTTCGCAAGGAACAATCGCATCAACGGTTTTCCCATTCCAAAGGTTGCCTTTGGTGCCCACAAGGGCAACCAACCAATGGCATGATGCCATCGGTTAACAATATGATTGGCAGATTAAGAAAGGACATGTCAAGTTCTTTAACATGAAGGACTTGGAACTAGCATTGCAAATTCTAGGTATGTGGATCACTTATGACAAAAGGACTAAGGAACTATGGTTGTTCCAAGAAAATTATTTTGAAAAAGTGCTTAATAAATTTAACATAAAAAAGGTCAAGCTAGTTAGTACTCCACTTGTAGGCCATTTTAGGTTGAGCAGTGAGTAGTGTCCATATTTTGTAAGTGAGCAGAAGAGTATGGAGAAGGTATCATATGCTTTAGCTCTCGGGCGTTTCATGTATGCCATAGTATGCACATGTCCATGATGAGTAGATACATATCAAATGTAGGTAGAGGGTAGTGAGAAGTAGTGAAATGGATTCCCAAGAATCTATTAGGAACATATCAACCATTGTTTATGTTTTGATGGTTTTAAACTAGAGATATAGTGATTTGTAGATGCAGCTATGACTCCATAGTTATTTTTGCAGGGGGAGTTGTGTCATGACAACTCAGATTGCAAAAGTGTGTCACTATGTCTATCACAAAAGTAGAGTATATTGTAGCTACAGAGGTATACATGCAAGGAGATGTTATGGATGGAAGAACTTTCTCCAATATGTAGATCTTAGTCAAAAGCCTTATATGTTACATTATGATAGTTAGCTATGGCTATGCACTTAGCAAAGAATTCAACTTATTACTAAAAAAAAAAAACATGTTGATGTTTCTTATTAGTAGATATAAGATGTTATTGAGAAGAAGCGGTTGCGGTTGGAGGTCTACACAAAGAAAAATCTGCCATACATCATGACAAAGATCTTACCAAAAGAAAAGCACAATAGGCGCAAGAGCTTGATGGGGATGACTGTTGATAGCGAGGTAAAATCTCTCTCATAAGATTGGGGAGAGAGAGAGAGAGAGTTTGGTTTCCACAACAACTCTCCACTGCACACATCGTATATGCATTGGTTGTTATTTGAGAGTTTCATTATAAAAGTGCAAGAGGAGAATAAGAAGCGAACAGTGTAGTCCCTTATACATATATAGATGCGAAAGAGAAGATAAAAGATAAGAGGAGAAAAAGAGGGCAGAAGGGCAATTGCATCTCTACATCTCTTTAGATATATCTCTTTCCTCATGATTCTTATCTCAGATGTTAACCCCCGAGTTTTTCATCAAACCCTCGAGTATGTAGTCTCCATATATTTGTAAAGATTGTAGTTCGGTTTATAGTGTGAGAGTAGAGCCAGAGGTATTATTTAATTTTATTATAGTGGATTGCACTTGCCCCATATTTTTTCTTCATTTTTGAGATTTTTAAATAAATTTTGGATGTAGTGTCTATTGTACTTTATTTGTGCAATTCTATATTTTTCTATCATTATGAGTCATTCATAGGCCATTATTCCCAACAATTTTTTTACACTAAATTTAACACAAGCATAACAAATCTCTCTCTCATGACATGTATGATTAGATCCACATATCACACTAGTCATTTGATACATAGGCGTACGTGGTCTCTCTTTCACTGAAAATGTTAAAGTTAAGAAATATAAATCAAGGATGTCATATTTTAACTTACAATTAAAACTAGGAGCTAGAGAGTTTGTGTTACAGATTTACAGATTACTCTTTAGCTAGCGTTTCTTCCATCTTCTCAAATCCCCTGTATATATATCTCCATTAGATGATATGGCCAATATGAAATCGACGGGACGAACATATGAAGACAATGATCCTTACTGATCATTACCATCTTCCCTTTAGTGGCTCGTGAGTCGATCTCTTCACAGAACGCATGACAAAATTTACTTATAGTCGTGTTTTAATATTCTTTTTCTTTTGAGATATATCTTTGTGGCGAGCATTATTATCATCAAAAGATTCTGCATATTTAATAAGTGGGGATATAAACAAGCGAAGATTATATTTCTTAAGATAAATTTATTTAAAAAAAATCAGATATTTGATTTATTTTTAAATTTTTAACAGAATTATATATGTTATCTTCTATTATAATATATTTCTGTTATAATTAGAGACTCTTAATTAATTTATCATATTTCTTATTTGAGAGATACTTGTTACACTTCTAAGTATATTTTTGGGTAGATACAATGTGACACAAGTATATTAGTCAATGAGAAAAGTAGAAGTATACTTCCAATTAAATACATTAATTTGAAAGTGTAAAAATTCTTAGAACTCTCAGGAAGAAGATATTGAAGGATAAAGAAGGATGAAAAGCTACTTAATTACCTTCTGTCTAGGGATGCCGTGTGTTATAAGTAATCTCAATGGATCCAACAGTGGAACGAGAGAAGCGATTAAAGATGGTCCATAGGCTGCAATCCGAAGGATCAGTACTCTCACAGAGGACAGACAACCACTCAAAAGGAAACGGCCCTTCCTCCAAGGAAATTAAAGAACATGTAAAGAAAGAACGGGTCCAAGGCTAACAAGGCATGTCTTCGCAACTCCCAAAGGAAGGGAACCGCGAGATCGTGTTCTTTTATTCCTTGTAGCTTTTTTTCTCGTATGATCTCCTCAAAGTGTGTGCATGCATGCATGCATATGTGTGTGGGGTTTCAGGAGAGGTGATAAAAAGGCCACGCTCTAGCCAGTGTCCCCTCCCGGCAGCTCCCCCACATTATACTCTCATCAGTCGACAGAAAGCATATACACATAGCCATCCATCGACACATCCCCATCACCCACGCGACCACACGATCGACAGCCATCATTGCAGGAGGCAGCAGGGGGGAGGAAGCAGAGAGGAACCTACACCACACCACAGCACACACAAACACAAGACGCAGGTCCTCCCACACTTTTGCTTTGCCCCATGCATGGCCTCCTCTTTGGAGGGCAATCTAGGTGAGGCAAACCACATGACCCTCCATGGCCTCCCCTTTGGCCTTTCCCCTGGCCAGTACTCGACCTGCTGCATTCTATGCACAGCTATCGTATATATGAATCTTGTGTGTGGAAGCTGACTTTGAGACTGGCCTTCATGATTAACTTGGGATTCTTGGCATGATGGGTTTTTGGTTGTTTTGGCATTAACCATTGTGAAGTATCGGAAAATATCGTCTTTATGTATGAGGTACATATGAAATCATGCTACTATTCACGTCGAACCAAATGGACGTCACCCGACCAATCATTTGTTGGTATAATTAAAAGGTGAAAGTAAAACTTGTAGATTTCATGATCAACTAACGTGAAATCTCCTTCCTACCGTTTCTCCGCCCTCCATCATCTACCCTGTCCTCACACACACACATACACACTGACAGGGAGAGAGAGAGAGAGTGAGAGAGAGAAAAAGAAAGAGCTTTTTTAAGCTAATATAAGTTTTATTGAAAGATGAAGGGATAAAAGTCTCATCCAAGGTTAGGGGGCATTAGCCAATGGAAGGATACGCCTCTTCAGACAAAGCTAGCCACAAGAAACGAAATTAATTTAAGAGACTATTGTGGAACACATAAAAAAATTTAAGCCAAAGAGAGGAATATCTAATAATTACAAGGATGAAGGATCTCAAGAAAAGTATGCGAAGTAGGGATCCAGGATGAAGACTTTCACCATGGAAATAGCGATCCTCTTCATCATCTTCTTCCTGATCCGACTCTTAATAGAGTCAAAATTTATGGAGTACTGCAAAGGAAGATTTCACTATTTATTTTTATTAGCATTTGAGATTGATTCTGTCGAGGGATAAAAGGAGGAGTCTTAATGTTGAGTGAAGTAATGGGGATGCCAATCGGATCTTCTAACATTTGAGTCCACAAATTTTACAAAACATTTGTTGAAATCGAATCCATAACTTAGTGAGCAGTAGCAGCAGATGGAGATGGACTATTACGAATAGGACTTGGTGAGTGGGTGGGCACGAATAACAACAATATTTGTTGTAGATTTAGGTATACACCAAATAATAATAAGATGGCAAATACGTGTTCATATAAAAATATTTTTGATATATCTAAATAATTATAATTATGCGCTTTCATATTCTTATTCTACTAATAGAGGTTCGAAAAATTAGTAAGAAAAGCCCAAAAATTAATGCAGGTAGGACATGCGATTTCACCATTGCGATTGCGAAATTTACCTTGAGGCATGTTTATGACTTCAACATGGTAGGGTATGATACAACTATTTGATTATATTAGAGATAGTTTTTTAAGAATTCATGAAATCAATCTACACATATGTAATCACGATATACATATAAAAAATCATGACCATTTTCGTAGAATATAAAGATATAGAGAACAATAGACAATATATTTGAAGAGATGTGATTTAAGTGTGTCTCCCAAGAGGTATTGTCCCCATATTTAGGGTTTTGTCTTTTAAAAAGACCCTCTTGGGAGAAGAGGCGAGACTCTTGCTGATAAGCACACATTTATTCTCACTATCTTTCAAAGTGGGACTAAAGAATACCTCTACATAACCTCCGGGTGAGGATAAGGGTGTGTGGATCTCATAAAGATGAGACGCTCAGGTAGGGCGCATGGCCTCTTGTTCGTTACCACAGACGACGCCAATGAAGAGACGTGATTTAAGTGTGCCTCCCAAGAGGTATTGTCCTCATGCTTGGGGTTTTGTCCTTTAAAAGGGTCATCTTGAGAGAAAATGTGAAACTCTTGCTGATAAACACATACTTATTCTCACTATCTTTCAATGTGGAACTAAAGAATACCTCTACAATATTATAATGATGTATTTACAAAAAAAATCCATATTTTCAAGAAAGAAGCATAGTATACTCTAACACAAGTACTTTTCTGATGTCTGATTTTCAGATAGTAATGAGAGTATCCAACTTAACTACATAAAAGTCCCCACATGTACTTCTTTGCACTCTAATCCTTTAGATCAAGATTACCTTCTTGACTATTAAAAATTAGAAGCACCAAATCTAAACTGGGCACACTCAAAAAGAGGTATTGAAAAGGTGTCAAAAACCAATAAATTAAAAGAATACCAAAAGGGGAAAAGAAAAAAAAAGATTCTCATTCAATTACTTCATTCACCCACAACACCACACTTGTAGGGGAATGGGTAAAGGCAGACCCCATCAAAGTAAAGAGATTGAGGTGTGCATTGACTCATGCCTGTCCCAAAAGAGATTCACATTTCTCCACCTTTACTACTCCAAAAGAGTATATGACCTAACAATGTTGGTGGTAGACCTACATGTGTGATCACACTGATGTAGATAAATTGACAGATCCAACAAGATTTGAATCATGCGATGGGATTCTCAAAAGAAGAGAAAAAAACAAAACAATTTTTCCTATGCTATCAAGACATCCCACCTTGAGATAAAGGTTTGCTCCACCCATTCCCCCTTATCCAGACATGGGTCATGCATTGCATTTATGCCCTCACCTTCTCACTTTGGCTTCAACTTTAATTGCATTTATATGTCTCCACACAAAGCAGGACGCCCTCTTAACCATGCATGTCCTCTTCTACCCCACCCACTCCCAAATACCAAACCAAAAGCTAATACCATTTAGTGCTACCATTCTGTTCATGTCTGTTCATGTGGTGCCTTAATGTTCTTGCAGTGTAGAGAAAACAGAGCAGAGACACCTAGCTAGCTTTCCCCCATGCCACCCTCGTGGAGGTCCCCATCCTTAACACCATAACCATGAAAATAACAAGAACCCCACCAGCTTTTTCTGTTCCCTGTGGAGCTCTGCAAGACTGAAATGGGTGCCTCTGGTGATCAGCAGTTAGGGTTTCCATAGTGATACCTTTCTCTTTCTCCTTCTCCTTCTCCTCCTCCTCCTCCTAAACAAGGACGGGGGAAAAATGGCTTCCTGGGCGTCGGTAAAAACCAGCGAACCGCCGCCAACGCCCACGCCCAGTACCGCCCTCGACGGCAGTATTAGCCCCAGCGTCCTGCTGGCCATCGTCGTCGTGGCAGCCGTCTTCTTCATCTCCGGCCTCCTCCACCTCCTCGTCCGCTACCTCCTCCGGCCGACCCGCCGGGAGCTGGAGGGTGACCCCGACGGCTTCACGGTGTTGCAGGGCCAGCTGCAGCAGCTCTTCCACCTCCACGACGCCGGCGTCGACCAGTCCTTCATCGACTCCCTCCCCGTCTTCATCTATGGCACCGTCGTCGGTCCCAAGGAGGCCACCTTCGACTGCGCCGTCTGCCTCTGCGAGTTCGAGCCCGACGACCGGCTCCGGCTGCTGCCCCGCTGCAGCCACGCCTTCCACCTCGAGTGCATCGACACCTGGCTGCTGGCCCACTCCACCTGCCCCCTCTGCCGGGGCAGCCTCGTCCCAGACCCCTCCCCCGGCCTGGCCGCGATCGCCCTTGAGCCCGGCGGCGAGAGCTCCAGGGAGATCGCCGCGGGCAGGGGCGACTCCACCCGGTGGGGACATAACGATGCAGAGGAACCGTGGTCTTCCATCGACGACACTCCCCGGAAAGCAGGGGAGGGCGGGCCCAAGGAGGAAGCTTTGCCAGCGTATGGGGAGACTCCACCGCCATCGGCCACAGTGGTTCTACCAGTTAAGCTGGGCAAGTTCAGGAACGTGGACGCCGGAGGTGGCGGCGAAGGGAGCAGCTTCAGCAGCGGCAGCATCGACGAGAGAAGATGCTTCTCCATGGGCTCCTTCGAGTACGTCATGGACGAGACTACCCCGCTGCGAGTAGCCATCCGACCGCCATCCAGGAAGCCGATCACGAAGAGACCCGGCCACCGCGCCGCCATGTCCGACTGCGACGGCAGAAGAGAAGGGCTCGGACTGTTTCAGCTGGCGACAACGACCGTAGTAGACTCACGAGTGGTAGACAATGGAGGCAACGTCGGAGTCGGGGCCCGTTCGCAGAGGGCGGAGAGCTTCTCCATTTCGAAGGTCTGGTTGCGCACGAGGAAGGAGAGCGCGGCGGGTGAAGAGGGCGGCTCACGGCGGGCGTTCTCGTTCCGACTGCCCTTGCAGCAATGGAGGACCCCGTTGCCGGAGATGGAGGCCTCCTGGCCGGAGAAGGGCGGGGCCGAGCTTGACCTCGACGTGGAGTGCAGCGGGTGCGGCAGCAGGGTGGTGTCGCGGGCAGAGGAGTCGCCGTCATTCGCCAGGAGGACGCTGCAGTGGATGGCCGGCAAGCGTCGCAAGGTAGTGAGCCATGTCTGAGCTCAGTCTCCAGAAAAAAGCTTCCTTTTTTATATTTTTTCTTCTGTTCTTTTGTTCCAACGGGGTATTTCCCTGTTTACCTCAAATTAAAATTCTTGTTCTATGTGGGTTCCTATTTTTTTTGGGTACGAGATGTAGAAGATGATAAAAACCCAGAAAAAGAAAATTAAAATTTTTTGTGGGTTTCTGCTGATCATGCGTGTTCCTCAGATGCGATTCTCTTCATAAAATCCTCCCTTTTTATCCTTTTTTTTTTTTTTTGCTAACGAGGAAACCCCGCCCCGTGTGGTTTTGTGGACTCAAGGATTGGTGTTCGTGAACTCCAAGGTCAGGACTTGGCAGCTCCTACTTTCCGTATACTCGTATTGTCCTTACCCCACTTGATCAGGAAAATCCCGGATCTACACACCTCGAGGATTATATGTAAATCAGGTAAGCCCCCCCAGGAATCGAACTCGGGCTCCCTTTTTATCCTGTGTTCTGTGTTCTTCGCCTTCCAACTTGGTGTGCCTTCTTCGGTTTACGGATTCAAAATTACGTCGAAGAACATAAATCTAGAAAGGGGGAGTTGAAGAGAAAACTGGTGGAAGACTTTCTTCGATCATGTTCTTGGGATTCCTCATTTGCTTACCCAGTTTTTGAGCAATTTTTTGACCGAAAAAAATAAATCACATTCTAATCCTAGCTAGCTAGCTAGTAATGTTTATCCCAGAGACGTTCTTATCATGTGGCATGTAGTCCACTCAATTTGGGATCCAAATTTCAGTTGAATGTTTGCCGAGATTGCAATCGAAAATTTTCATGAATTAATTGCCCTTTTTTTATTTTTCCAAGTATAGAATTTCAAAGTTAAAAAGTTTAGCATATGACACAAATTTTGTATAAGTGGACCACATTTCATACATGTAGCTCTAGATATTATCGCCAAAAGATTGGTGTGATTTTTCCATTATTTACGTGAAAAAAAAGATTGTAGCCTTTAGTAATATTGTTTGTTGGGTCACTTTTTTAACCATCTAATCTCACAATTTAGAGAAATATTTCATACACATCCATGGTGTACACTAACTTGGACACACCCACTAGAAATGTGCCATTTATCCTTGGAGTTTGAAAAAGTGAGATGGAGGAGATATTATAATCCCCCAAAGACAAATGGCACACCCCTAGTGGGTGTGCCATGCTTAGTGCACACCAAGGTGTGCACTAAGTATTTCTCCACAATTTAAATAGATGAGATGAGAGTTACTGATCCGAAGAAGAGATACTTGACATCTCACATCGGAATACTTACAAATAATGTAGAAATAGAATAGATAAGAAGGTATATTTTTAGGTGGAATTCTCTCTCTCTCTCCTTAAATCTATATATAGGAGAGGCCAATTATAGCACTACCTCGGCTAATTATAAATTAAATTAAAAAATATATATATTTGAAAAAATATTGAGGAAAGAAAGAGAAATATTTTAATATGATAAATAAATAATCGATTAAAGATTTCGCTAAATTAAGAGTCAATAGATTTAAAAGGTAACGTAATCCAATAAAATTCGAGCAATTGAATGTGGTTTAAATAGTAAGAATGGTAAAATCACGATTTAGTGACAAGAGATTGAATAAGAAGTTAATTAAATCTTAAGGTTGGCTTAAAATAAGTTTATTAATAAAAGTAAAGTTAAAGGAGAGCTAAATAATTATGAAACTACTCATCATTCCATTATAACATTCCCATTCAAAATGTAAACTCAATATGCACTAATTAATAATCCCTCATATTGTTACTCATTAAAATATTATTATGGAACCTTAATTCTCTTAAAGGGATTCTAAAACAAAGTACATAAATAAAATGAAATTTTAAAATTTGTAATAGAAGTTCTCATATTTAATTTAGTTAATTAATCATATTGGTTGTCGAATATTTTGATAATACATTTAATTCATAGAATATATTAATATTCTACATAACGATAAGAGAAATTATGTGGTCATCAAATAAAATTACCAGGAAATTAAAATAAAAGGTTTGCAATAATTGAAGATATAATTTTAGACTAAGGAACGATTTATTTGAAACTTAAAAGAGAGAATAAATCCCAAAAAAATAAAATATTCCAAATTGGTGAGCTACATTGAGTTAAATAGGTTAAAATGTAAGTTTAATGGGTCATAAATGGAATTTAAACCCTAACCCTAGAAGAGGAGATCATTCTCTTATCAAACCCAAACCTAATCAAGGTCTAAAGGTGGAAGGTAGCCCTAATATTGAGCCAAAATGAACTGGTATCTATCTCTTAAGGAAAGAGCAAAATTTTGGATTCTTGGAGCCTTAAATCTATAAATAAGACTCCAAACCACTTCCTAACCAACCTTTGTCATTCTTAGAGCTTGCATTGAGGAGAGGATGGAGACTTAAGGCGTTCTTAGAGTTTTTTTTTCCTCTTATTCCTTAAATCGACCGTTCTTTTAGGCTAAATATAACTAAATCAATCCAATAGATCATTTAGCATGTTTCCTTTAGTTTTATGCATGATTCCATCATTTAGATCCTTCTCAAGTCTTCTATCTTGAGTTTTGGACAACGAACTGCCAAAATTCTCTCTATTTTTCCCTTCTGGCTGAGAACATGGTTGCATCAGCAATCTCTCTCTCTCTTTTTTTAAGATAAAAGCTATCTAAAACTACATAGATGATCTGTCCCATGAATGAGTTCGCCGAAGAACAGTCCGAGGACGTAAACTTGGTCGTCGAGAACAACGCTCCATAACTTCTTCATCCAATTCTATATCGACTTGAACTCAATGTCGCAATATGATGTGTTCCTCTACCCAGATCAAGGCATAGGATGATGTTCTTAAAGCAGTGATTGATTTGATTGTGAATTTCTCGATTTTATGAAACTGTTCCTATTTTAAAAATAGTACCCCAAAAAGCCATAAAGCCTTGTTGCTTAAAACATGTTTTAACTCTAAACATGTCATTATAGTAAGTTAAACATAAGTTGCATCGATTTGAAATACGCATAGTTGATTTAAAGATAATGATCTAATCTTCTTAATGATTGTCATACATGATTCTAACCTTAATCTTACGCATTGTTCCAATATTTACTTGTTCTAGCAATTCCTCTCGTGCTTAGAATAAATGATTGTAACTTCATATCTTATGATCAAATGAATTATTCCATGAGAATCAACCATGTTCTTTGTCCCACCCTAACGTAGAATATCGGGATTGGCAGTTGTATATCAAGCAAGTAATAGTACAAGTACTAAAGAAACTGCAAACTATTAGACAATGAAATCATTTCAATAACCAATTGATATTTTTTTTCATAATCAAATCTCTAATTATCTATTACATCCACTAATGCAGTGCTATTACTTAGGACCCATCATGACACTTACATTGAAAATAAACTAAAACCAAACTAACCATACCCCTCCACTAAACTCTAAGGTAGCCCTTCTATGCCACTACACTCAGCCGGGTCGCTTGTCACGATCTTGACCTTCTTCTCCGTTTGTGTGTGCGTCATCGTCAGACTCACCTGAAAAATATTAAGTAGCAACTGGGTGAGCGAGATGCTCAATAGGATTTATATCTCATTAGCCAGACATTCTTTAAGTGGTTAACATATTAACAAGTAGAGTAATTAAAGATAAGCTATGAGTCAAGACGATATAAAGTGCAAGATCGTGATTATAACAAGTACTAGCTAGTAATATCTCATTCTATAACATGAATAAGTATCAAGTGTAAAAAGAGAGAAAATTGGCCATATCACGTGTAAATACTCTCCAAGACAACATGTACAAGTCAATAACATTATCAAGCACGCATTCAAGAAGTGATTGTCATAGATTAATCAAGTTAGTCAAGTACTTGGGTGTAATACTATACACATTGGTCAATAAACTCCCACGGGTACATGCACTTTTAGACACTCTTCCCAGGATCAGACAGGGCCCCAAATTACCAAGCATTGGTTGTGGATCTCAGATCCCATGTAATATCTAGACAACCAATCAATGGTCATAGAGCTCCAAGAATAAGATGAGTAGTATAGAAGAATAGAGGAGATTATCATGGATGAGAGAGAGAAGAGAGTGTTTTTTATTATCCAAAAACATGAGGGTCTATGTGTGAAATAGTCTTAGAGACCACATGATACTCGACTGTTGTGCAGCACCCTCCGGTACAAGTAGTGCTAGGTTAAACACAATCTACCCTCTGGCCGTGACCAGAACATGGTCAAGAAGCCAAGTGTGTTTAGCAGGAAGATACGATGGCCTGGGGTGGCACGTTCAAAATGCAGCCACCTACACAAGCTCGTTTTTAATTTGAGACTGTGGGTTGGTTAGAATGTGCCGCACAGGTCCGGCATGATTCCATTACTGTGTATGGTGTTTATATATAGTACAACTTGTTCATCGGTAGTGTGGGAGTCTACAATCAGAAGAGACTTATGGAGGCCTCAAAGAAGAAGTTCCAGTCACGTAGAAGGAATTACCGATGGAAGGTTCTCACGACGCTAAGAGAAGTGTGGAAACATTTGCTTGACATCTTAGAGGATTTCTAAGCACACAGAGAGACAATACGGGTATTCAAATCGTCAGTGTAAAACGACTACAAGTCGTGCATGATTTCTTTAATTCCTTTAGAAACATGTTTAACATGTTGTCATGTTCATGTGCATGATTGTATGTTTAATTAACTTGATAATAATTAGAGACAATTAGGGTTTAAGGCATGTGACATGTTCATGAGAGATAATCAAGTGGGGGATACATAAAGAGATCATTAATTTAATGGAATTAATTCATCTCAAATAGAATGGTATTTCATTGTTTAACATTGAACAGTCATTAGTCAGTATTTAAGTTATGGATTTATGACATTATTATTGTAGCACCCTTGATTTTTAAAATCCAAATAAAATAAAATTTTATTTTTAATAAATGAGATAAATAGATTTAATTAAATAAAAAGGGGAATAAATAGAATTAGAATGATTTAAATCAAAACCCATTAGGCTAAATTAGTGTTGGGTTGTACTAATAGCCCAAGCATGAAAGAATGGGCCCAAAGATGAAGAGCCCATTATGGGAGGAGAAGTAAATATGTGAAATTCGCATTTAAAATAATAATAATTAATAAAAAGAGTTCAACAATTACGTAATAGCTTAACTCTATCCTAAAAAGAGTCCTACACTTACCCTAGCCCCCTACCCACGAAATAAGATCTCTTCCCAACCCAAATTGGGAGATAAAGGCTAGGAAGGAAGGGATAAATGAGGAAAAATCGAATTTTTAATAGAAAGGGAGAGTTTTTGGAAAGAAGGACTCTATTAGCAACCAATACACCCTAATCTGACCCTCTCAACCCTCATTTGTGTGCTGAGACTTTGGGAGATGAAGGGAGAGGCTCAAGGACGAAGGAGCAAGGTGGAGAACGCTTGGAGCAAAGGGATTCATCTTGTTCTTCGTCCAAAAACCCTAACTTTTCTTTACTGTAATGAAAGGTAGGCAATCTCTCAAGTTAAAATCGTGTACAAATTGCCCTAGGTAGCTAGTCTTCATGATCCTTTACGAAAGCCCTCTTATTTCGCTCTATTTTGATCTCCCATGAGGGAGAATTAATTCTTTGAAACCCTGTCATACCTATGTACCCGACCCTTCATGTTTGCTTTCAAGCCTCGTGCATACTTGATCCCATGCCATGCGAAAATTTTCATAAATACTACATCATGTTACCTTTCAAACGCCCCTATTTGCCCTAATTTTATCTTGTATCCATGGCGGATTAAATCGTTGTTCTTGACTGTGCATGTTTAGGTTAACGAAAAGTAACCTAGTTAAAGTCTGCTCTATACATGACTATTTTCTAATTAAACGTGCTCAGTTATAGATCTCTGTGTCTAGTTTTATTTAAAATTTATTTCGTGAATTTTAGAGGTCACTGTGATTTTATATCGAATTTTAAAGTGTACTATGCCATGTATGGAAGGGTTGGAACCCACCCAAAAAGGGGAAATCTCCCTTTTTCTCTGTCAGGCCGACCTTCTGATATCGCGGCGGCGCGATCCGCCGCGATACCAGAAGGGTCGCGGTGGACAAACCTGTCACGTCATGAACGCGGCGGGTCACGCCGACGCGATTCGCTTCCGAACTAGGCCGGGCCGGCCGGTTCATTTGACGCGCCCTGACCGCCGGTCGCGACCTTAATCGCGACAGGTATACCTGCCGCAATTTCGATATTGTGGCCAGAAACCCTAATTGCATAAAAACCCTTGCTATTTATGCCATATAAATCTTGTTTAATCTTAATTAAGTCTTGTAATGAACAATAATGATTTGTTAATCGTAAATGAGTAATATTTCATGAATTTAATTAATTTAAAAAGCTATGTGCACAACCATACATGCCCTCTTGATTTCTTACACTAGCACACACTTAACCATCGTATTTCCATTGCACCCTATTAAATTACTCAATAATATATCTGGTAATTTAGCGAAATAAATTACTAAATTTCCCTATTTAATTATTTACACTTGTCTTCGATTTAATAGCGTGATTTGAATACCGTGATCTCTTCCCTCGGCCTTCAAGCACTTGAGGCACGACGGACACTCATTTTTCTACACACTTTCTCTTGGCATGGACCACCTCTCCACCAGAAAGACTCCTGACTGGACCAGGAAATCCTTGTCAAGGCCTCCGTAAGTCTTCTTGACTTTGGCGCACGTCCTTAGTCGACGAGCTGGTTGTACCCTTAACACCCGTTACACCCCTAGGGATCAGTATGATCCAAACGGCCTTAGTATGTTCTATCCTTATCTTGCGATCACGCCGGATCACCTAGTCCGTGTTCACGGCACGGCTAGTAGGCAGTAGTGACTTCTACCAAACTGCCGGTACTGACTTGGTGCTGTGCAACTGTTACTATCGTAGTTTAACGTTGTTTTGCGATTATACCCCTATCTCATCTACTATCTTGTTACTCTCATCTGTTCACGTTCTCTCTGTACTCTCATCTATTTCGTCTATTACTCTCATCTCTTCTTGGTACTCTATATGGCCATACAATTGATTGTCGAAAATAAAATAACAAGTGCTATATGCCAGTGCAATAGGGCCCGATCTGGTCCTGTGGAGAGCTCTCGAAGAGTGCTATTTCCTTGCAAGGGTCACATGATCAGGATGTTTACGGCATGCATCCAGCACCATTTAATACTATAACAGTTAATCGTTGACAATCAAAGTGCTATCTATTCAAGTGCTATACAAGTGCTATTCTCGTTACATGGCCATTCTATTATCGTTATCGTTGTGCTATTTTCACTATACCAGTGCTATTGATGTCGTGCTATCATTACTTGCTCTGCATCACTATACTTTTTCGTTACCCTGCCATTTAAGACATTAATATTTAAAGTATGCTTATTCTCATGAGATATTAAGTCCTGCTGGGCGTTATTCGCTCATCCTATATATGTATTTATTTCATATGTTCAGGTGAGTCGGATGGAGACCACACTCACGAGGATGGGACTGAGGACGATGCTCAGGAGTGACCCGATCAGCTGTCTTGACATAGTAGTTAGTATAGTTATGAGTTAGTGAGTCAGTTAGTCTTTATGTATTAGTTTGGATTTTCAATAAAGTACTCTGGGCCCTGGTTATGGCTCTGATTTGATGATGTAATAGTTAGTTGATGGATTATCAATGAAATTGGAGTTATTTGATATTATTCCCATTTGTGCAATGGTTTGTTATTTCTTTCCTCGCTCTGTACTATTTAATAATTGTAATTCTACTCCGATATTCTGCGTCGGGACGTTACAATTATTAAGGAAATTATGGTTTTAGAATCGATAGTCAAAACGTGCCAGGTTGGGCAAGTGCATTTAGAATGCGATCAAGATGCCCAGTGCGTTCAAGTTGAGAGAACGCAGTGGTCTTAGAAGGCACACCTTGAATCATATATATCATGTCGGCTCATTCAAGAACTTGGTCACCGTGTTCATACACAGTGCACCAGTTTGTGACATTGGTGTAAAATGCCAAAATCTCGAAGTATTGTGAATAAAAAATTGTAAAAAACTTTCCTTACATGATCATAAACATACCATAAGCATGAATTGACATAAACATGGATTGGACATGATCTAAAGGGAACAATAGGATCTCGGATGAACATGTAAACATGATATTTGAATGTAAAATACTTGTTGTATAGACTTTAAAAATTAGGAAAAACATGGGGATCATAATTCTAGCATGATGATTCACCTACAAAGAGATTTAATTAGGTTTTGTCTATGAGAATGCCTATCTTTGAGTGTTTTGAAGACTTTAGGACAAGAACGGGATGAACACCTCTTCTAGGGTTTCTTCCTGCGACTTCCTCCTCTCCAGCCACCCTTCCCACATCTAAAAATTCTTCAATAGATGTGTGGGTCAGCCAAAGAGAGATTGGAGCCTGTATTTAAAGGGATAGGATTTTAATAATCATATCACTGCTCTAACTTCATTTCTTATGAATTTGCTTGATTTATCTCTTTAGTTTGAGCTTTCCAACTCTAATTAGAGTTGGAGTCTAGCAAGAAACTTGCTCCTCATGTTAGGGTAGGGTTTGGGCATGAATTTGGCCTGTTATCTAGTGTATTTAAATTTAATTAGTCAAATTTAGTTAATGGGTATTGGGCATTATGATTTTATTAGTATTTTCTCAATTTGTTATTATTTTATGCTCTGGTTTGGCCCATTAACTCTTTTATGATCATTATTTAATCTCATTATCAACTTTGATTTATTTGTTGATCATTTATTCTTTAAACTTTTTATTTATTTATTTTAAATAAATCTGATTTGCTACATCCTTCCCTACTTAAAAAGAATGTAGTCCCCATATTCACACGATAATACTTTACATCTTAGGGAGGGTTCTTTCTTACCAAATAATTTATGGTAGTTTCTCCTGATCATCCCTTTTGATTCTCAAGTGGCTTTTTCTACTCCACGCTTGCTCTATTAGACTTCCACCATTTGTATGGCTCGGTTCCTAAGTTATTGTAGCTTTCGATCTAAGATCTTAATCAACTTCTCCTCATATGTCCAGTCCTTGTGCCACACCAAGTTTTCATAGCGTATCACATGGGTAGGGTTATACACATACTTCCTCAAATTAAACACATGGAAGATATTGTGCATGCCTGACAAATGTGGAGATAACGTCAATCTATATGCAACTTCACCAACTCTTTCAAATATTTCAAAAGAGCCAATAAATCAAAGACTTAGCTTTTTTGACTCCAAATCATTGTATTCCACGAGTGGGAGATACTTTTAAGAGTACATGGTCTCCTACTTGAAATTCTAAGTCTCACCTTCTCTTGTTTGTATAACTCTTCCACCTGGATTGAGCAATCTTCAATCGATCCCGAATGATCTGGATATATTTGGTTGTGGTTTGTACCAAATCAAGGCCTAGACATTGTTTCTCGCCAACTTCCTCCCAACGTACAGGTGAGTACAACATCATCATATAGAGTTTCAAATGACGTCATTTGTATACTCGCATGATAGCTATTATTATATGCGAACTCCATGAGCGGTAAGTGCTTTTTCCAATAACCTTCAAAGTTAATCACACATGCTCTCACATGAATATTATCTAAATATGTTAACTTGACGTTACTGTTCACGATAGTTCGATATAGAGGTTAAACCATGGTTGTAAAGCATGAATATCATGGTTTGCATGCAAATTAGGGTTCTGAAATTCACAATCAAAATGCAACGGGGGTCCCTGTTGCGTTCAAATCGCGACGGTTAGACCTGTCGCGTTCATAGCAGTCAGGCTAGAATCGTGACGTCAGGGTCTATCGCATTCATGCAGTTGGAAGGTATAGGGGAAATCGCAACGTAGTGAGCCGTCGCGTTCATGACGCGACATGCTGCTCTGTCGCGACTAGACTGAGAATGTGACCAGTCCGGCCATCACGTTCTCAAAGGTCCTGGCCTAGCCCAAAAAGTGAAGTGCGTCACTTTGGGTTGCGGTCCAGTCCTCCAAGGACTTGACATAGGGGTCTTTAAAAATCAATATAAAATCATGAAACCACTTTTAAACAAAACTAGACTTGTATATGTATCAACAGTAAAGAGTAATTAGACATTAAACATGGTATGGACATGCTAGGATCATGTTACTTCATGATGAACCAAAAATCAGACACAGTGATGAAAAATAATTTAATTGAAAAAGATTACTTAATAGAAATTGGGGAAAAGGAAATCATTAGATTCTTGACATCAAGTAGTATGTACAATAAAAGTTTCAAGGCACGAGATCAAGCATGGACATAGATTTAAAAGGAACAAGTCAAGTCAGGTACATATTCTTGACAGAACTTTGAGCATGAAATACTCCTAAACGACATGATAGGAATTGGGGAAAACATGAGGCTTTCGATGCTTGGAACATGGTCTGTCTATGGTTGAAATTAATTTATTTTTGCTTGAGAGATTGCCTACCTTTGAGCGCTTTGAATCCTAGGATTTGAATGTGAAGAACGTGAAGAAGCTATATGTTCGAAGCCTCCTCGATCTCTTCGTCCAAAAGCTTCTCCTCCTCGTTCTCCAAGCTCCAGAGGGTCAATAGGGTCGGCTAGGTACGAAATAGAGAAGTATTTGTATATTTTAAATCTCCAATGCTTCTAAAACTCTTTGCTCTCCTCCAACTATGAAATTTCATAATTATCTCACCCTTTTCTAGTCTTTATCCTTCTAATTGACATGGGGTGGGCTCTAGATCCGTGGCCAAGGGGTGAGAATAGGATTAGGACTCTTTTTAGGATAATTATGAGTCATTTTAGTGATTATCTCATCCCTTTTTAATTTATTAATAATTGAGTCACGAAATCAGGCTTAAATATCTCCCATCCAACATTGGGCTTCAACTTTGTGGCCCATTAATTCATGTACAAGTCATCTAGGAAAGCCCATTACTTATTTTGCTTAATGAGTTTTCAATTTATTCATAATTTCTTTTAATTTACTCTATTTATCTCAATTTAAAAATTGAGAGTTGCTACAAGGTGGAAGGTCCTCATGCCTCGTATTATGAGGGAATCCACGGAATTTAGGGACTTATGGAGTTCTCCTTGAAACCAATCCAATTTACCCGAGGGAATCTCTGAGTAAATCAAGGAGAGGGTTGTGGAAATGGAAAATTTAAAGATTAAAATCTTTTAAATTCTTTTTATCATGTTGTCTCATGTTCTCATGGATGCATGCGTATTGCCAGTCCAAATCCCGTCGAACGCCACTTGAGCAAGAGTGACGTGAGATGAATCGGCAATTCGCGCAGCGCGGGCGTGCCAGTCACCAAAGTGACAACCAAATGGTTTGCCTCTGAGAGTCGGAGGGCTTTTAGGTCTATTGTGCGCACCGTTTGACTTCGTCAAACGAAAGTGAAGTGTCGGGTCCTAGACCAAAATCCCGTCGCTGCCTAAACGCACCGACGTTACTTACATCCCTCTGGGAGGGAAAACTCTTGATTAATCGCCAGAAATTAGAAAGCCTTGTGACCTTGATACGGAGACATCCGATGAAAAGTGCAACTCAAAACTAGGCAGGAATGATAAACAGACACGATGCCTATTCGAGGTTGTCGGGTCTTTTAATTAGATGTGATTGAGTCTTTTTACCCATTTGCCCATTGATTCTTTTCATTGACATGAAAACATTCTCAAATCAGTCTCTTGCTCTTTTGAAAAACACATTTGCTCTTTTATTACAAAACAGGTTTTCATTCGAGTCTTTTGTTCTTTTGAAAATGTGCAATGATCTGCTCGCTTTTCTTATTACAAGGAGAATTTCATTTGGGTCTATTGTTCTTCTTCCTTTTTTTTTAAGAAAATGAGCCTTAATTAGGTCTTTTGAAAACATGAGGTGACCCATTTGCTCTTTCACATCAAAAAGGGTTTCACTTTGGTCTTTTGAAAACATGAGAGGGCCCATTTGCTCTTTTATGCCAAAAAAGTAGTTTTTTCACTTATTCTTTTATTTCATTTGAGACTTGCGAGAATGAGGGTTGGCCTATTTGCTTATTATATTATTTTTATCATGAAAAGACTTTGATTTGATCTCTTGCTCTTTTAAAACATGTGCAACGTAGAATTCTTTGATTTGCCCATCTATTGCCCTCACAATGAAACATTCTTTTAATTGGTCATCTTATTCTTTTAACAAAGGGTTCAACGTGGTTCTATTCGCGATTCGGCGCCACTCCATTAGACTTTGGGGGTTTCTTTTAAGGGAGGAGAAGGACCCTTGCCGATTCGACCTTCACAGTGAAAATTCGGCAGCATCTCCCCTTATCTTGGTTGATAGGGGGAGAGCACGATACACACCCACCAAAATGGAGGCAGTACCAAAAGAGAGGGTGTATGTCGAATAACGACATAACTCTAATGGCACATGGCACCAACCCCCAAGGCAAGCCTTTGGTGGAGGTGGGTATCACCATGACCACACAAATACCGATCGGTAAGCGAGACATGTGTGGGCCCATATGCCCGGGCATAGACATCATATTGTCTAAGCCGAGGTTTAAACGGGCTTCTCATAGATCCATTGTCCATTTCCTTGGCTTGAACCACATGAAGCATGGCTTAGCTTCCATGGTCCGGCCAAGGGTGGGTGGTTGGCTGCCGAATCGGCAGGCCTGTTCAGGGCTGCCGAATCAGAAGGCCACCCACAGAACCAACAACTGAAATCCCTCCCTTATGGGAAATGGGCCAACACTCTTGGAGTTGGGCCAACCCATGCGAAGGGGCGGTTTTGGACCCAAACAGGGGTCTATTGGGCTGCTCTCCATGGATGCTAAGTATGGGGGCATGAACTTTGGTTGTTCAACCCTTGGCTTGCAAGGAGGCACACCCTTAAGCACAAAGTCCCTTAATGGGCTATTTTAGAACCATGAAAACCTGAGTTTTAAGAGGGCCAAAACAGGGATCTGATGGGCCTTTTTCACAAGATGCTAAGCTTTGGGCATGGGCATTGATTGCCCAACCCATTTACTAGCAACATGGGGGCATTTCTATGGCAAAGATGCACACATATAGGGCGGTTTTAGCAGTGAAAACCTGAATTCTTAGGGGGTCAAAACAGAAGATTTAAGGGGTCATTTGCATGCAATGCCAAGCTTTGAGCATGGGCATTAATTGCCCAACTCATTTGCTTGCAAAGGGGCATGTCCCCAAGGATGGAATGCACCAAGGGGACTGTTCTAGACAGTGAAAAAACCTGCATTTTTAAGGGTTGAAAACAGTGAGAAAACACTCATTAGGAAGGCCCAAACAGTGAGAAAAAGGCCCCTCTCTTGAAAGCAAACCATGGGCCCAAGTAGGCTCCAAGGAGGGGGCGGCCCAAGCCAAGCAAGGGGACTGTTTAGGGACCTCAAACAGTAAAAAAAAACTCTCATGCAAGGGGCAAAACAGTGGGGAAATGCCATGCACAAAGGGTTCATATGAAGCCCATTAAACTCTATCCCTCCCAAAACCTCATTTATTGAGGCATGGGAAGGCCTAGAGGGTCTCATATAGGCCCTTTGGATTGGGAGAGAAACCACCATGTAAAGGGTGGTCTCCCCTCAAAACCGATGGCACCCATCTCATGCAAGCAATGAGAAGTAAAAAAAAGTTAAATGCATTAAATGCAAGAGGGAGAAGGGGAAAACACAATGGACAGAAGCATCTATTAGCATAGAAAGGGAAGGGGTACAAGAATGACCAAAGGAAATGGGGGGAGGAGAGGAGCCAAATCGCCACCTCTCCCCTTCTCTTCTCTCTTCTCTCTTACATGATGTGACCACACATGGGGACACTCTCTCTTCTCTCTTCACCTTTCTCTCTTGGACTCTTCAAAGCTCCTCTTTGCAAAAACTCCTTCACCGAATGGGAAAACCTTGGGAGGATGAGAAGAGCTCCTCTCTTCTCCTTGCCACACACACAAGCTCTTCCCCCCTTCTCCTCCTTGATGCTTCCCACGCAAGGCACCCCCAAGAGAGGCCTTTTTGCTCTCTCTTCCAAAGGGTTCTAGAAGCCCCCCACAAGTAGGCCCTTCCACCCACCTTTGCAAGCCTCTACTATTTCCTTTTTTAGAAACACCTTTTGGGAGGTGTCATGTTTGCTTAGTCTCACCCCCTTGCATGGGGTGAGATGTGGGCTTAGGTTGATGGGCTTCAAGGGTTTTGCGCATGGGCCATGTAGGTAGACCCATTTTCTGTTTCTTCCTTTGTGGGGTGTAATTGGGCCGGCCAAGAGGGTAATGGGCTCATTTATAAAATTTAAGGTGTCCACAAATGCCCCCCACCCGTGAGTGGTGCGAGAGGACACACGAAGCGACATCCACGGGTGCAGTTCGACTTTTTGACTAGTTTCATCGACCCGGGTGGCCTTTGACATGTTGCCGTACTGATGATCTCTTGGTGTCTTGTCGTGTTAGTGGTCACTTGATTCCATTAGAATGATGACCGTCTTACATCAATAGCTTGATAATTCAGGTTGGCCATGCGCTTCATAGACTTGTATATTTGATGAATCGACAGCCTCTTAATTTGTTGGCACTATGAGCCAGCAACACTGGGTGATTCAACATGGTTGGAGAATCGACAGAGGGCACCACAACTCGATAGGCTTGAGGTGATGGCTGCGATTTGGCGGGAGGCTCCCAAGAATCAGCCCATGGCTCTCACGAGTCGATGAAGCTCAACATGGTAAGCTTGATTTGGTGCAGTTGATGAATAAGTATGAAGCTCCCCGAGTCGGCGGGCTCGAAGTGGTAGCCACAATTCGGCGTCGCCCACGCGAGTCAGCAGGGGCTCGCGAGTTGATGAACAGACCCGATGGGGTCGCGAAGACCATTGAATTGACGGCTTGCTTAAGAGCTTGTGGCTCTTGCAACCCAGTAAGTGACCTTGCTACTTTCTTAATTTGTTCCGAACCATTTTACCGACTGGTTACATCGAATGCACAACAATCCTAGCATGCAATAGCATTGAGGTCTTTGTAGGGGGGAGTAGACTGCTTCCACCCCATCGTTGCTGACTGTGATAACCAGACGACCACTTTGGAGATCTGGTAACCCTCATTAATGCCTCTTTGCTCGTAGCTAGATTAACATGCTCTTGTCTTTCTCTTTTGACTTTTGTTGCATCTGGGTATCGACAGATTTCTTCAACATCCTCCACCCATAAACTTGAAAACTGTCAGGAGGCATCATCTGTTGACACATGCTTCATTGGTTGTCGACCAACTCTATTAGAAATTTCCTTCCAGAGGCTTGAATTTTTTTAGAACCCACTTCGCATATAACAAAGTTTCACTTTGTCCCATATGAGATAGAAATCCAATTGGAATAGAGACAAATTTCGACCAGCACAAAGATGAGCTTCGACTAGCATGAATATGAAGTGGAGCCTCGGCTAGCACTGACATGAAAAATGAGCTTTGACTGTCGTGAAGATAAACTTCAACTGGCATGAAGATGAGCTTCGGCTAGCATTGACATGAAGACGAACCTCGGCTGGCATTGACATGAAGATGAGCTTTGGCTGGCACTGACGTGGAAATGAGCTTTGATTGTCGAGTACCACTTCTATCAGGATTTCCTTTCTAAAGACTTGAAGTCTGCTTGCCTTTGGCATCTATCTTTGATTGATTGATTTTTTTTTTCACATTATCGAATTGAGCGCCCTTTCGGGTTTTCACTCAACTCGACCCCCTCTTGCTTTTGCCTACGCGCCCTTTTGGGTTTTCACGTAGCGGGGTACCCAATTTTGCCCATGGCTCCCTTTCGGGTTTTCACCATGGCCGGGTTCTAGCTCTTTTTACCCTTGTCCAGGGGAAACCTAAACAAGTCCAGTGAGGCACCTCTATTTTAAGCCTCCTTTTTTTGTTTTTTTTTATATACATATATATATATTATAAAGAGAGATTCATGAGTGAAATCTAACTCGACCACCAATCATACCATGATGTTGGTAGATGGTGTGAGGTTATTTGGGTTGATTGTAAAATGGTAACCTAGAAAACCTAAGTGCTGGCTTCAACAAGGGTTCTGAAGGTAACATCTAATGGCCAGCCAAGGCAAGAAGTCAAGGCTGGACCTTATTTGAAATTTGAAAAGACAGAGGTTATCTAAACCTAGGGTCCTACTTGGCGAGAGCAAGTATATATAAGCATGAGGCGTAGATGGCAAGAGACAGCTTGTCTAAGTTTTGAGGTTTCATTTTGACCAGAGAGTGTATAGCGGGATTCAGATAATGTATAGCAAAAATGGGATTTCTTGAAAGAGCAGAGATGGAACTCCCCCTTCTTGCTATTTTAACACATTACTGACCCAAGCGCCCTTTCGGGTTTTCACCGGAGTCAGCCCCTTCTTGCTTTTGCCTACGCACCCTTTCGGGTTTTCACGTAGCAGGGTTCCCAATTTTGCCCATGACGCCCTTTCAGGTTTTCATCATGGCCAGGTTTTTCTTGTCCTTTCTACCCCTACTCAGCAGTGGAATCTGAGTAGGTCCGACGAGCATCTCTATTTTTAGCCCTTTTGTTTTGTTCATCATTTCATTTTTTTTAATACAGAAATGTCGCAGGATATGCACTGCGAGCTTACATTCAATAATGTACCCCTAGAGTTCTTGAACATGAAAGACTGGAGCGCGTATGACTTCGAGGCAATGTCGAATTTAGCTCCATGAGTTGTTGGATCCTCCTGACGTTGAAGCATAATGACGCCATCTCGAACCATCGACCATTGTGAAGGTGGCTCTACCATATTGATTTGGGGGATCTTGGGCGTAGAATATCAAAGCTCAATGTTAAATCCCCCGGACCGCCGCAAAAAGGATGAGATAATATACGGTTCCTGCAAAATGATCTGGTTATATAAACATCAGACCTGGCAACCCAATTTTAACTCTTAAATCCACGGAGATTTCACGTGGCAATTGTCCCACGGGTTGAGATCAAACTACAATGCTTATCTTGTAGTTGTAGCTCCTCGGAGAATGCTTTGTCTTATATCCCTGGAGACCCCAGATGTGGGAGATATTCCACAAACTGAGAATGGACTACGGAACTTATCCCGCAGTTGCAGCTCCTTTGAGATGGATTCTTATATCCTCGAAGACCTCAGACGCGGAACTAATCCCACGAACTGAGGCTAGACTACGGTATTTATCCCGTAGTTGCAGCTCCTTGAAGATGGATTCTTATATCCTCGGAGACCTCAGACGCGGAAATAATCCCACGAACTGAGGCTGGACTACGGTATTTATCCCGTAGTTGCAGCTCCTTAAAGATGGATTCTTTTATCCTCGGAGACCTCAGACCGGGCAACATTTCATGATCTGAGGCTGGACTACGGTATTTATCCCGCAGTTGCAGCTCCTGGTAAATTGATTAAGAGTTCAAGCACGGTAGCCCAACACGTGGGCAGAGAGGCCCGACTTCTTAAATCAAATGTTCTATTTTCTTCCATGCATTTCTTTTGTTCTGTTCATTTTCATGATTAATTTTCTGTTTTATTTTCTTCTTTCTTCTATTTTTTCTTTTCTTCTTTTTTTTGAACGGAATTTCATTTCATCCTCTCTTTTTAATCATTTCATTTTTTCCATTAATCATTTTATTATTTTCTATTCATTTTGTCTGCTTCTTTCTTTTCTTTTCTTTTTAATGTATGTTTTTAGAGACCTCAAATGTGGTAAACATTCCACAAAATAAGGCTGAATTACGGTACTTGTCCCACAGTGTCTGTTTATAGGAGGTCAATTTTGATTTATATCTTTGGAGACTCCAGCTGTGAGAGATATTCAACAACTGACGATGGAGTGCGATATTTATCTCGTAGTTGCTGCTCCTTTGAGATCAATTTGTCTTTTATCCCTGGAGACCCCAGATGTGGAAAATGTTCCACAAACTGAGAATGGACTACGGAACTTATCCCGCAGTTGTAGCTCCTTTGAGATTAATTTGATTTTGAATCCTAGGAGACCCCAGATGTGAGAAATGTTCCACAAACTGTGAATGGACTACGAAACTTATCCCGCAGTTGCAGCTCCTTTGAGATTAATTTGTTTTTTAAAGTTCTTTTGCTTTAAATATCTTTTTAGTCAATTTTGAAAACATTGGGCACAGAGACCCGATTTCAAAATCATGAGGGCGTGGAAGCCTAATTTTAAAGCATGTGGGCACATACCCAATTTGAAAACATGAGGGCAAAGAAGCCCGCTTTTGAAATCTATGAGGGCGTAGAGGCCTCGATCTTTTTATTAAATATGCGGGCGCTAAGGTCCCGTTTTGAAAATATGAGGGCGAAAAAGCCCGATTTTAAAAACATGTGGACACAGAGGTCCGGTTTGAAGACATGAGGGCGAAGAAGCTCAGTTTTGAAATTTGTGAGGGCGTAGAGGCCTCGATCTTTTTATTAAACATGTGGACGCTAAGGTCCCGTTTGAAAAACATGATTTTGAGTTTTGAAACATGAATTTTCAAATATGATTGACGCATCGTTATTTCGAAAACGTCGATTTTGCAATTTGACTGGCAAATTGTCACTTTTGAAAATATGACTTTTGAAACATAATTGACAAATTGCCACTTTTGAAATATGTCTTTTGAAACATGATTGGCAAATTGCCACTTTTGAAATATGATTTTTGAAACATGATTGGCAATTTGCCACTTTTGAAATATGTCTTTTGAAACATGATTGACAAATTGCCACTTTTGAAATATGTCTTTTGAAATATGATTGGCAAATTGTCGCTTTTGAAATATGTCTTTTGAAACATGATCGACAGATTGCCACTTTTGAAATATGTCTTTTGAAACATGATTGGCAAGACGCCACTTTTTAAATATGTCTTTTGAAATATGATTGACAAATTGCCGCTTTTGAAATATGTCTTTTGAAACATGATTGGCAAATTGCCGCTTTTGAAATATGTCTTTTGAAACATGATTGGCAAATTGCCAGTTTTGAAATATGTCTTTTGAAATATGATTGACAAATTGCCAGCTTTGAAATATGTCTTTTGAAATATGATTGGCAAATTGCCAGTTTTGAAATATGTCTTTTGAAATATGATTTTTTTGAAAACATGGTTGGCGAGACGCCACTTTTTAAAACATGGGTTCTTTTGAAATCAGGAATGACAAGCTTGCCGATTTGAAAACATGACTTTTAAAAATATGATTGGCGAGACGTCACTTTTTAAAATATGAGTTCTTTTGAAATCATGAATGGCAAGCTTGCCAATTTGAAAACATGACTTTTGAAAATATGATTGGCGATACGCCACTTTTTAAAATATGAGTTCTTTTGAAATATGAGTTCTTTTGAAATTATGAGTGGCAAATTTGCCAATTTCAAAATATGACTTTTGAAAACATGGTTGGCGAGACGCCACTTTTAAAATATGAGTTCTTTTGAAATCATGAATAACAAGCTTGCCAATTTTAGAATATGACTCTTGAAAATATGGTTGGCGAGACGCCACTTTTAAAAATATGAGTTCTTTTGAAATCATGAATGGCAAGCTTGCCAATTTGAAAGCATGACTTTTGAAAATATGATTGACGATACGCCACTTTTTAAAATACGAGTTCTTTTGAAATATGAGTTCTTTTAAAATTATGAGTGGCAAGTTTGCCAATTTCAAAATATGACTTTTGAAAACATGGTTGGTGAGACGCCACTTTTAAAATATAATTTTTTTGAAATCATGAGCGGCAAGCTTGCCGATTTGAAAATATGATTAACAATTTGCCTTTTTTTTTTTTAAATGCAGATGACATCAGAATAAGGATAAATCCTTCGTCAACTTTATTAGGGATCCGGAAAAAAAATATGCACTCAAAATCTGGTAAGAAAACCCATGTATGAATATGGACATAAGCAGTGAAAGCCCAGTGTGACATGATCATGCGGGCTCATATCATCGCCCTGCAGAAAATATGCAATTTTGTTGAGGTATTATTTGTCTCAGAACCATAGTCCGGCTAGCGGTACGGTTGGCCTATTTATTTTTTGCTGCTCGTCATTGACAATAATACCTCAGGTGGCCCTAAAAGAGCCAGTTGAGACCACTTCAATGACCAGGTCTCATGTTGGGTGGTCGGTGTGACTACCTCAGCAAAAAAAAACTTTTTTTTTGCTCTTTTTTTGTCATCATTTTTTTGAATGAGTATTTACATGTATGGACATTACATATTTGATCTGCATCTGCCCCCAGAATCACTCAATCTTGACGAGCTGGCTCTTATTTATTTGTTGGCTGAAGGTCTTGAAGTTTCCCCGGGGGGCATAAGCTTCATCTGTGCATCGAGCATATTGGGGTGTTTATGCTCTCCTGGCTTGGATATCATAGGTTGCATTTGCCCCCATATTGGCTGGCCCGCTTGACGTATGCTCTTCTTTTCTATTGCATTGGAGCCCTATGAGGGCGCGGCGGATCCACTTTATACTCGCCCACCTGCAGTTCTTCTTTTCTTATCAATGCTTCAATTTTATCTTTAAGGACATAGCAGTCCTCTGTAACATGCCCTGGCAACTGATGATATAAGCAGAACCGGGGATCGTCTTTCTTTTTGATGTCCTCTATCCTTCTAGGCTCGGATGGGACGATTTTGTTATGCCGACGCGCCCATTCAAAGACGGTCTGTGTCTCATCTTTTGGAAAGGAATAGGGCTTTTGCATCTTCTCTTGTAACGAACCTCTTTTATTTCGCTTCATCTGTTTGATAATAGGAGAGCCTTCTTCACTCCTTTGTCGTGTAAAGGCTTTGAGGTTCACAGTATGAACATCTGCAGGTATTAGCCTTTTCCCAAGCAATCTGTTTTCCTGACTTGATGCATTGGCAGGAGGATATTTGGAAAGGAATTGTTCAATCTCGGCTACAACTTTATTCAACCGGTCGAAGGATTTGATCTCAATACCGATCATCTTTTCTAGGACATGCCTGCCCAGGTTTTGCTTGCAGATTTGAACAGCGTCCTCTGGATGTAATGGTCGTCTGCATCTCATGCTGAGATCTCTCCACCTTTTGACTTAATCCACAGCTGACTCATTGTCTTGTTGCCTAGTCGCATATAACTCGACTAGTGTGATTTCTCTTTCAGCAACATAGAATCTTTCTATGAACTTCCTTTGCATATCTGGCCAGTCTATAATGGACCCGACTGGTAAATTTGAATACCATTCGAAAGTCAGTCCAGTTAGGGAAGACCCGAAGAATTTGAGTAAATATGACTCATCCGCGGCCAAATCTGCCATTGCGTTGACATAATGTGCAACGTGCTCTTTTGGCGATCCTTGCCCATTGAACTTTTCAAACTTGGGTGGCTTGCTGACGCCAAGAGGTAATCTCTTTGCAGCATGGCATACAGGGTATGGAACTTGGTACACCTCAAATAGGGCTTGGTCAGACTTGTCCATTCCAGATAGTTCTGTTTCTATGATCTGTTCCAACATTTGTCTATTCATAGTCGGCATCCGGACCATGTCTGGATGAGGAGGAGCCGACTGCATCTGAGCCATGGTGGCGGGCCCTTGATGTGTTGCTTGGCAGGCTATGGGCTGCTCTGGAGCTGTTGGGCTTGAGGTGCCCCCAATAAGGCCTGATACTGACTGGGGCATTGTTGGTTGTAATAGGGTGTGGGGCAGGTTGGTGTCAACTTGTGGTGCCCCCACTATGCCCCCTGCTTCTCTTGGTGCAAGAGCCTGGGCGTCCCTTTCCTCAATTTGTCTTTTCAACCTTTCAATCTCATGTTGGTATCTTGTATCAATGCTTCCACAGCAAGATCATATGTATGAGTGCTAGGGACATCAGATATCACTTCAATTGGAGCTCCTCCTAGAGGGGTAGGTGGCAGATTACTGATATTATCAACTGCTATTATATCTGTAGCCTCTTCTTGGGCCACTGAGACTATTGGGCTTTGCCCTTAGCTTCTTCCCTCCTGACAGGAGGATTTAGCCCTTCATTGAGCCTTGTCAATTCACCTTGTTCAGAGGGCATATCCCCATGTTGACTGACCACACCAGTCATGCAACATGTGTATGTTTGCAGAGCTTTGTCTGTTCTTTTGGCTTCTTTGCATTCTACCTCGCCCCTGGGTGTCTGCATCCTTTCAGACCCACCCTTTGGCATCTCTTGGGGTAGCTGCTGATATAGAGAAACTGCATTTACAGCCTTTTTCCGAGCTTCCTGTCGGGCTTGGGCTTCATGTGGGTGTGGCGGATCCACCTTGTACTCGCCCATTTGCAATTCCCCCTTTATGATCAAAGACTCCATGATGTCTTTGAAAATATAGCAGTCTTCCAAAGGATGCCCCAAGATCTGATGGTATAGACAATATCGGGGATCATCCTTCTTTCCTGCTTGCTCAGGTCTTTTGGGCACCGGTAGTGCAATTTTGTTGTATTCAGTTGCCCATTCAAATAGTACCCTTGTCTTTTCCTTGGGGAATGAATAGGGCTTTTTAACTTTATCCTGGAAAGGAATGATACGTCTTGAGCCTTTGGACGTGGTACTAGAGGCTTCAGTTGTAGATTTACTTGCATCTCTTAACAGCTCGAAGGCCTTAAGATCTTCAGTGTGTGCCTCCTTTCTAGAAGGCTTCTTATCAACTGATTTGCCTCTTTGTCCCAGAAATGAGCTACGGGGATATCTTGCTAGAAATGCCTCAATTTCTGCGACAATATTATTTGTCTTGTCACCATCAGACTTCCCCTGTTTGTCTCGTCGGTCTGACATAGATGCTTCTAGGAGATTTGAATGTGAATGTCTGTTCAACAAGGATGCACGAGGCGTCATCTAAAAAGACGCATCTAGAGTCAAACCCCCCATTGCATCGATAGAGTCCATATCATGACATATGGGGTATGGAGCTTGGTGAGTATTAAGTATGGTAGCAGTGTTATCCCACGTTTCTATTAACTTCACCAAGCTCCTCATTAGTGCTGGATCTGTTAAACTCAAGCAGTTGTGGGCTGACTGTAGAGTTAACCCTTTAGCTGTGGAAGCTCTTGCCCTGTTGAATGTTTCGAAGTCTCTTGACATGGATTCAGGGGTGAAATGCCCCCAGTATGGCTTGACATCGGTTGTGTCACTGTTGGTAGAATTTGGGACGAGCTGATGCTGCCCTGCAATGCTTTGATTGCGTCCTCTCTTCCTTTTAATGCTATGATGTATTCATCTCTTTCTTGAATCTATTTTCTCAACATTTCAATTTCCAGCTGACATCTCTGTAACAAGACTATCACAGCAGGATCATGTACAGACATGGTAGGGATGTTAGTTGTTGCCCTAACCAAAGTCTTTTTCAAGGAAATAGGTGGCAACTTGCTATCTTCCTCAAACATCATTGTCGTTGCAGTCGCTTTTCTGACTATTGGAGTCTTGCCGTCAGCCTTTCTCCTTCTGGCAAGAGAATTTGGCTCTTCAATGAATTTGGGCAGTTCTCCTTCTTCTTCAGGGGGAACCCCACATCGGCTAAGCATGCTAGCCATATAACAGGGGAGAATGCGCAACGCATCATCTCCCTGAGCCAGTGGCTCACAACAACTTCATTTTCCTCTTTCTTTTTCTTTTCTCTGTTCAAATATTTTTGCTCTTTCTTTTCTTTGCATTTTTTATTTTATTTCGATTTTTCTCTTCTATTTCCTTTCTCATATTCTTTTCCTTTGTCTCTATTTTTTTCTCTTCCTTTTTCTTTCTCATTTTCATTTCCACCTTCGCAACATGATAGACCACCATGGGCCGCTTCAAGGGAAGGTTTTGCCAGATCATAGAAATGACTGGACATAGTCCTATTAACCCCATCATATTTTCGCATAAATGAAGGGACAAATATTGGACCCCTCCTTGCAACAGGGGCATGTGAGCCAGACGCTCCAGATTAGCTGCCTTGTTGTGGTATGCAGTGTAGCAGAAAATAGTCCCTTGCCGTGTATAAGATTTGAACACTGGCACGGGAGGTGTTGGAGCTAGCTGATCAACACCTATTTTGTCTTTTGCATTTATCTCATTGTCTTTGTCATGTTGTCGCTTCACTGGTTGAAGGGCTTGGGTCTTCTTAGGCACCCAAACTTGCTTGAATTTGATTGGCTTTGGGGCCAATGTGCTTTTGAAGGTGTTATACATCTCTCTCTTTCCTTCTAATACTTGGAAGGAATTTCTTGTTGGCACAGTTGGCACCACTTGATTTTGTTCTATTATAGCACGGCCGCTCCGCAGATGGATTCTGATGTTTCCGACTAGCATGCTCTTTCCTGAGCCAGAGACACGTGCCTTGAGGGGAGTGACAGTTGTAGCCTTCACATCATTAACTTGATGTCCCCTGGGTCCATTGGTCTTCCCAGCACTAGCTTGACGCCCCCTGGGTCCATTGATCTTCCCAGCACTAGCTTGATGCCCCCTGGGTCCTTTGGCCTTCCCAGCACTAGCTTGATGCCCCCTGGGTCCCTTGTTGTTTCTTCTGTTGCCACGGTTCATATGATGGACTTGGCAACTTAGCTCCTTTACAGTCACTTTAGCTTCAGCTCCGGCTTCTTGGTGCAGTATGTTGACGAAGGCAACCCCCAAGAAGTTGGGGAATTCCACGACGGGGGAAAGCTTCCAAAGCGAGTTGGTACGGCGAGGTAGCCATACCGGGCATGATCCCGAACAATTTGCGGTCCGAACCGCACTTCAGCCATGGGTCTGTTAGTCACCTGCAAGTCAGTTCAAACCAACAGTCAGTATGGAGTATGAAGGCCACAAGGCTTTCTATTCTGGCGAAGAGATGAAGGGAAGCTTGGTCCCACTAGGCGTGCCACACTGTGGAAATGGAAAATTTAAAGATTAAAATCTTTTAAGTTCTTTTTATCATGTTGTCTCATATTCTCATGGATGCATGCGTATTGCCAGTCCAAATCCCGTTGAACGCCACTTGAGCAAGAGTGACGTGAGATGAATCGGCAATTCGCGCAGCGCGGGCGTGTCAGTCACCAAAGTGACAACCAAATGGTTTGCCTCCGAGAGTCGGAGGGCTTTTAGGTCTATTGTGCGCACCGTTTGACTTCGTCAAACGAAAGTGAAGTGTCGGGTCCTAGACCAAAATCCCGTCGCTGCCTAAACGCACCGACGTTACTTACATCCCTCTGGGAGGGAAAACCCTTGATTAATCGCCAGAAATTAGAAAGCCTTGTGACCTTGATATGGAGACATCCGATGAAAAGTGCAACTCAAAACTAGGCAGGAATGATAAACAGACACGATGCCTATTCGAGGTTGTCGGGTCTTTTAATTAGATGTGATTGAGTCTTTTTACCCATTTGCCCATTGATTCTTTTCATTGACATGAAAAACATTCTCAAATCAGTCTCTTGCTCTTTTGAAAAACACATTTGCTCTTTTATTACAAAACAGGTTTTCATTCGAGTCTTTTGTTCTTTTGAAAATGTGCAATGATCTGCTCGCTTTTCTTATTACAAGGAGAATTTCATTTGGGTCTATTGTTCTTCTTCCTTTTTTTTTAAGAAAAGGAGCCTTAATTAGGTCTTTTGAAAACATGAGGTGACCCATTTGCTCTTTCACATCAAAAAGGGTTTCACTTTGGTCTTTTGAAAACATGAGAGGGCCCATTTGCTCTTTTATGCCAAAAAAGTAGTTTTTTCACTTATTCTTTTATTTCATTTGAGACTTGCGAGAATGAGGGTTGGCCTATTTGCTTATTATTATTTTTTATCATGAAAAAAATTTGATTTGATCTCTTGCTCTTTTAAAACATGTGCAACGTAGAATTCTTTGATTTGCCCATCTATTGCCCTCACAATGAAACATTCTTTTAATTGGTCCTCTTATTCTTTTAACAAAGGGTTCAACGTGGTTCTATTCGCGATTCGGCGCCACTCCATTAGACTTTGGGGGTTTCTTTTAAGGGAGGAGAAGGACCCTTGCCGATTTGACCTTCACGGTGAAAATTCGGCAGCATCTCCCCTTATCTTGGTTGATAGGGGGAGAGCACGATACACACCCACCAAAATAGAGGCAGTACCAAAAGAGAGGGTGTATGTCGAATAACGACATAACTCTAATGGCACCAACCCCCAAGGCAAGCCTTTGGTGGAGGTGGGTATCACCATGACCACACAAATACCGATCGGTAAGCGGGACATGTGTGGGCCCATATGCTCGGGCATAGACATCATATTGTCTAACCCGGGGTTTAAACAGGCTTCTCATAGATCCATTGTCCATTTCCTTGGCTTGAACCACATGAAGCATAGCTTAGCTTCCATGGTCCGGCCAAGGGTGGGTGGCTGGCTGCCGAATCAGCAGGCCTGTTCAGGGCTGCCGAATCAGAAGGCCACCCACAGAACCAATAGCTGAAATCCCTCCCTTATGGGAAATGGGCCAACACTCTTGGAGTTGGGCCAACCCATGCGAAGGGGCGATTTTGGGCCCAAACAGGGGTCTATTGGGCTGCTCTCCATGGATGCTAAGTATGGGGGCATGAACTTTGGTTGTTCAACCCTTGGCTTGCAAGGAGGCACACCCTTAAGCACAAAGTCCCTTAATGGGCTATTTTAGAACCATGAAAATTTGAGTTTTAAGAGGGCCAAAACAGGGATCTAATGGGCCTTTTGCACAAGATGCTAAGCTTTGGGCATGGGCATTGATTGCCCAACCCATTTACTAGCAACATGGGGGCATTTCTATGGCAAAGATGCACACATATAGGGCGGTTTTAGCAGTAAAAACTTGAATTCTTAGGGGGTCAAAATAGAAGATTTAAGGGGTCATTTGCATGCAATGTCAAGCTTTGAGCATGGGCATTAATTGCCCAACTCATTTGCTTGCAAAGGGGCATGTCCCCAAGGATGGAATGCACCAAGGGGACTGTTCTAGACAGTGAAAAAACCTGCATTTTTAAGGGTTGAAAACAGTGAGAAAACACTCATTAGGAAGGCCCAAACAGTGAGAAAAAGGCCCCTCTCTTGAAAGCAAACCATGGGCCCAAGTAGGCTCCAAGGAGGGGGCGGCCCAAGCCAAGCAAGGGGACTGTTTAGGGACCTCAAACAGTAAAAAAAAACTCTCATGCAAGGGGCAAAACAGTGGGGAAATGCCATGCACAAGGGTTCATATGAAGCCCATTAAACTCTATCCCTCCCAAAACCTCATTTATTGAGGCATGGGAAGGCCTAGAGGGTCTCATATAGGCCCTTTGGATTGGGAGAGAAACCACCATGTAAAGGGTGGTCTCCCCTCAAAACCGATGGCACCCATCTCATGCAAGCAATGCGAAGTAAAAAAAAGTTAAATGCATTAAATGCAAGAGGGAGAAGGGGAAAAAACAATGGACAGAAGCATCTATTAACCTAGAAAGGGAAGGGGTACAAGAATGACCAAAGGAAATGGGGGGAGGAGAGGAGCCAAATCGCCACCTCTCCCCTTCTCTTCTCTCTTTCTCTCTTTACATGATGTGACCACACATGGGGACACTCTCTCTTCTCTCTTCACCTTTCTCTCTTGGACTCTTCAAAGCTCCTCTTTGCAAAAACTCCTTCACCGAATGGGAAAACCTTGGGAGGATGAGAAGAGCTCCTCTCTTCTCCTTGCCACACACACAAGCTCTTCCCCCCTTCTCCTCCTTGATGCTTCCCACGCAAGGCACCCCCAAGAGAGGCCTTTTTGCTCTCTCTTCCAAAGGGTTCTAGAAGCCCCCAAAAGTAGGCCCTTCCACCCACCTTTGCAAGCCTCTACTTTTTCCTTTTTTAGAAACACCTTTTGGGAGGTGTCATGTTTGCTTAGTCTCACCCCCTTGCATGGAGTGAGATGTGGGCTTAGGTTGATGGGCTTCAAGGGTTTTGCGCATGGGCCATGTAGGTAGGCCCATTTTCTGTTTCTTCCTTTGTGGGGTGGAATTGGGCCGGCCAAGAGGGTAATGGGCCCATTTATAAAATTTAAGGTGTCCACAAGGGTTATCCTAGAATGTGTGGGGAGGCAATAAAATATGAGAAATGGACCCACCTCAGAACTCAAGACCATAGGGGAACCAAACAATAAGCAAACATAGATCAAATAGGGAAGAAATCAGCAAAATAGGTCACTAGCAAAGTAAATAACATTGTAATAGGATGCTAAGTTCTACAAGAATAAGTAGATGACGAGATCAAAAGACGCTAAGAAAAAGTAAATGACAAACTAGACTGACGCTAAGGAGAAGTAAACGACGATATAGCGTGGCGTTAAGAAGGGTTAGCGATGGTACATATTGTCACCAAGTTATTGCACATGCAGCAAACTCTAACAACTGTGGTGAGCAATGTTAGTCCAACCGTGATCGCCAAAAGAGAGCTTTGGACATAGGATTCCATTCATCCACGTTGCTCGTCGATGTCCGAACTCCTTAAATCTGCTCCTTCACCTTAGGGCACCCTCATTTGACCGATGAGACTACCTAATGAACGGGAGCAAGACCAAGAGACAGGTGAGAAAGACAAAGGGAGGTCATCGCCAAAGCCTTACATGTGCCCAAGGATATGTATTCTAATCGCGCTAGTGACATTGCCTCGTGAGTAGTTGATGAAGGGGATGTCGACTTCCCTCTCTTCGGTTGGCCAAAGAGAGAGAGCTCCACGGCTTTGTGGGGAGTTTGCCTGCAAGAAAAGAGACTCTATTAGACACTAATACGTGCAACAAATGTTTAGAAAGATATAAAGACACACACAAAAGGGGAATCACATACCAGTTTTAGGCTTGAGAAGAGGGGTGGCCAAATACTATGGCCACCCTTCTTCCCTCTATTTTTTTAATGAAAACCCTTTTGGGAGTGTAAAAGGAAGTGACTTATGCATTGTGTGTGTGTAAAATGTGACTAGCATACAAGAGATGACTCTAAGAGAGAGAAAGAGAAGGGAGAGAACTGGAAGTGTTTCTGCATTTGATAGTGTTGCAGGTTCTTCCAGCAGCCTTAGGGACCCCTCCAAGTCATGTTGAGGCCTCCTGGACGTATAAGGTTGAGAGGGAATGGAAGGAGAGAAGAGGTAAGGGCTCTCTCTCACTATGGTCAGTTTCTCTCTCCTCTCTTGAATCAATGAAGTTTAGATCCATCCAACTTCACCCCCACCCCATCCAAGAAGGTCTAGGGTGACTTATATGGACAGAGAGGGTTCAGGTTGGGTAGCCTTGGATGCTTAAGTGTGAAGAAACACACTTGTAGTTGTGGCAACCCAAGTGCAAGAGGTTAACCAATGATGGCATGACACATAGGTATTTACCAAGTCCAAAGGAGTGCCAAGGTGGCCTAGAGACCCATTGGGAATGGTCCCTCGCATGAGAAGTCCGAGGTGGTGGAGATGGAGGCAAAATGTGTGCAAGATCCTCAAGAGTTTTGTGGAACAGGTAAACCCATGTTAACGACGGGATATGCTATCGCTAACCACATGCAAATGATAATTGATGTCGCCGTCAATAGTGATTAGAGAAAACATAATCCCGTCATCAACATGATATCTGAGGTAAGTCAACAAATGGTCAAATGAGTTTTAATGGGCCATTAACCAACATAGCGATGGGTCAAATTGCGCATCTGCAATATCATCAATGAAAACTACTACAAATTTGTCAAGATATGGCCTGTATACATTATTCATCAACTGCATAAATATTGCAGAAGCACTGGTTAGACTAAAAGGCATAATGATAAATTCATAATATTCATAACTACTCCTGAAAGTCATCTTGTATATATCTTCTTCTTAATTCTCATTTGATGATATATCAATATTATAAGATCAATCTTAAAAAAATATTGGGTTCTAGAGATCTGATCAAGCAATCATCAACTCTAGGTAGTGGATACTTTTTCTTGATAGTCAGGTAGTTCAATTACCTATAGTCGATACATAGCTTCATAGACCCATCCTTCTTTCTGATGAATAGAACAATTGCTCCCCAAGACGATGTGTTTGGTCTAATGAAACTCTTCTCTAATAATTCCATTAACTATTCCTTCAATTCTTTCAACTTGGCAAGGGACATTCTATAGGGTGCCCTCAATACAGGGCTACTCTAGGAATCAAATTAATAGAGAAATTGACTTCTCGTTCAAGAGGGATTCTTGGCAACTCCCTAGGAAACACGTTTGGATAGTCTTTTACAATTGATATTTATTCTACCTTGGATCTCTTCTTTTCTATTATGACAAATGCAAGGAAAGCTACACAACATTTTCTTATCATGTTATATATGGGCTTGTAGGATAGAGATAAGAGATAGGCATCTATGGTATCTAATACCTATTAAGGTAAGTTTAAAATGATCACTAAAGGTCACTTTCTCTTTCTTACAATTTATAGGGTAGAACTCTTGGCAGATGTGTTGTTTGAAAGACCCTAAGTGATTTCCTCATTGTCATGACTTTGTAGGTAGCCATTCCACCATGCTAAAGCATGGCTCTTCAACTTCAAGCATGCAAGCCCGACCTTGTTTTGACTACTATACCAATACAAGGTAATGTAGGTTTTCAAACTGGTCAAGCCACGCATCTAGCTTCTTTACATTTAATGGTCGTAACCTTCCATCTAATATGATGCTATCATTTTCATTATCATCATCATCTTTTCCTATTGAGGTTGGTGGGAGATTTGTTGGACATTCTTAATCCCCATTATTAATAGCAATGGAGCAGTTTGGGCTTTGATCCAACCAATATTGTCTCCATATCTTGTGTCAGCCTAGGTCAGATGGGGTTGATGTGTGTTCCTCTATCAACATGTTGGTGGATTTCTTCTCCTTTACTCGCTATTGATGAACTCATAAAACTTGAAGAGTTTCATCAACTGCTTAGTAGCTGTGGTTAGTGAGCACCATAGATATAGTGGATTAGTGCTTTGATACCATCTTAATTTATATGCAAAGAAGAAATAATCGACACCTCACACCGGATACATGCCATGTGGAAATAGAATAGACTAGACATGAAGACAAATATTTTTTGGTGGAACTCACCCTCCTAAAATCTACAAGTCACTCTTTTCTTGTCTTTGGTTTCTTGTTTTTTCTTCTCCTTTGGCAGCCCTAAATCTAACAACCTAATCACCCAAATCATGGCAGAAAATGCATGGAAATGAAGGGTAAAACACCCCACAAACATCCATACATGTCTAAGCACACACATTGCTATAAATAACAGTAAAATAAGGGGAAAACAAGCTCACTCAACTCTTAGCATAAAGATCACTCCAAACAAAGGCAATAATCCAAAATCACTCCCCTAAGCATGCTTCTATCAAGGGGAAATATGAGAATCTGATCGAAGGAAGTGAGAGAATTTGAGACATTTTCATAGGTTGGCCGCCTTCTCCGTCTTGTCACCACCTCCTCCGCCGTCACCAAAAACTCAAAGCTAAGCACCATTCAACCAATACCCTCCTCCACCACTGGCCATCAACCATTAGAGGGAGGGGAAGAGGGGAAGAGGAGAAGAGGAGGGCTCGGGTGAGAGGAAATAGGGAAGAAGAGAGGAAACCATTGGAGGAGGGTCCCTATAGCCTAAATACATCAATGGGGCCTGACATGTTCTGTTGGAAATGTGTCTATGGAGAATGACATGTTTAGAATGCATCACTTAGCCACAATGGCTTCATCTATCAAGTTTGGTTAACATCTGAGGTACAAAGTTGTCACGTAGTAGGGTTAACCAATGCACTAGCAGATGCATCAATCTGACTAAACACATTCTCAATTGGGCGGACTAACACTTAGTGCTCAGAGTCCAACATCTAAAAGTTGACTAAGTGTACTTTCGAAATGCATCATGCCACTCAAACATAACTATCCAATAGGGGTCTAACACCTAAGCTAAATCGTCTTGACACCCTGACTCCACTACATACAAATAACATAAATGTGTCACTTTAAGTTGACGTATTCAAAATGCATCATATCTAAATGATGTGTTCAAGCGTTTGTGAAAAAACAACTAAAAATCAGCTAACTATAGGTCTGAAACTAAGTCTCACATTCATCCAAGACCACTGAAATTCGAACTAATAAATGAACTCAACAACTAGGATCTGTGAGACTCAAGATAGGAGCAATAATTAAAAATATAGTTAGAAGAAAAAGAAAAGGAAAAGGATCCCATGTTTGAAGTGGTTACCTTCCCATCTCTTTTTTAGATATTAACACCACCACCCCCCACCCCCTAGCACCCAAAAAAAGATCTCCTTGCAGGGGGAAGGTTTCATTAGGGCTGTAAAAAAATATCTGAAAATTCAATTAGGATTAACTATCAATAAACTATCGAATTTGGATTCTGATATATCTGATAAGCTATCAAAATCGATTTCTGAATCAGATAGTATATAACATATATTACATAATATAATATATACTATATGCTATCCCAATATCTAATTATCCAACATTTTAATCCAATTTTTCACATTTATTCATATTCAACATTATCCGATTTTCAAATCCGATTATCCGATTATTTGAGAAAACGAATTCGGATACGGAAACTTTTGTATTTGATTCCAAATTTGATAATTTTCGATAATTCTTAACGGAGTCGGATTCGAAAATGTTGTTTTCGACTCCGACTCTGACTCGTTTACACCCCTAGGTTTTATTCTATCTTTTTTAATAGAATAAAATTCTTGTGAATTGTTCAACTCTCATGTGATTACTTTACATAAAAATGACAAGTTATAAAATAAAAATACTTTTATAAAATAAGATAATATATATATATATATTATCATCACATTTGAATAAATCAGAAAATTTAGTAACTCCAATCACATTATTACTACACATTGCTGTAGAGGACAAGTACTACACTTCTTACTATGGTGGACCTGATTGGCTGTGACAGGGCATTGCCATGGAGAGATGGAGATGCTAGTTTTTCCTCTCTTTTTTTCCATTTTCCTTTTGACAGGTTGGTTGGGTTTTTTTTACACTCATTCTTCTTAATATGGGAGCAGTTGGTGGAGGTGATTGTGATAGTGGAAGCTATTTATGAGGTGGTAATAGAACGCAGGGCTCATGAATGATGTGGAGAGAGAAACAGAAAATGTAAAATTATTACATCCATAAATCTCATATTCTAGTAGTAGAGAATTTTTGGTTTTTAGTCTTTATACGTAGCTTTTAATTCTCATAATCCAACTATTTTATTCTAAACTCAAAAAACTTAGTTTCATTTCATAAGCACCTCCTGTTGAGAGCTCTTTTGACAACTTTAACAATTGACTCTTAATATCCAAAAGAAATGTATTTCCAAAATAACTTACGTTTTTAGGTTCAAGACTAAGTAATCTAGTTACATGGACTCAACTGATTGCAAAACATTACAAAGACTAATAATTTTAAAAAATCATTAATTAATGTTTCATTTTCATGCATTAAAACCATAATGGAGGTATAAAAGACAAACTTTTAGAGGAGCACACAAGAAAATGTGGAAGACTTCATTCTGGCTGCTTGGATAATTACCAAGGATAAGTTACTTGGCCATCAATCAAGCTCCAATCTCTTTGGATCTAAACCCTGTTACATTTTCCTCCTACCACTGTTTACCATAGAGGATAAGGATCTGAATGTTCACCAGAGCAATGAATGGGCACATAAAGTAGGACATTGTCACATTTCTTTTAGAGAAAATGTATAGATATTTAAATTTTCACTGTTTCATTGGCAAATAGTACAGGTACTGCTGCCTCCAGATTTAAAGGTAACATGAATTAGCTTTTATGGGGTACTCATAAAAGGATACCCACCACCAGAAGATAATGGTTGTCCTTCTCATCCATGAAATGGACCACATGATCATGTGATGTTAACTTTTCCCAACAACCAACATCCCTTCTATAGGCATGGCAGTGGCTTTACATTAACCCTCCATAGGATTCCCCAAAGATATAACTTTGAAGTGTTTTTTAATGGTTTTTTTATTTTTTTGGTAGGTCATATCAAAGAATTCATTAGTCCTGAAAAGTATACAAGAATTCTTATTTCTATATTCAAAAAATAAAATATGTTGATCACAGGGCTCATCTAAGATATGCATCAAGCTCATCATGGTCAAAAAATAAAGAAAAATAATAAGTTAACCATTTTCCTCCAGTTAAAGATGGTTTAACCTTTGTTTCTTTATCTTTTTTCATACTTCCGATAGTGATGTAATCTATAAAGGCGCCTATTTCATGTGGTTTTGAGGTGACACACCATGTCCAAAAAAAAAAGAGGTGACACACACACATTTTTACTTATAGTGTCCTTGTTCTACCACCCATCAAAAATTTAGGAGCATTGTCTTAAACCAGGACAAGTCTAAATCTATCTGATATTAAATTAAACGAACAAGTCAACAGTCACTTGGCCCCCAACCAAGTCAGTCTCTTCTGATGTAAATCCTGATTTCGTTTTCATCTTTACCACTATCTGCCATGGAAGATAACGATCCAAATGTTCACCATAGCAATGAGTGAGAGTTAGATTCTAAAATCTATTCTCATTTGTAAATAGGTCAGGTACTGATGTCTCTTGATTTAAAGACAACCTGAACTGGCTCTTGTGGGGGAAATCAAGAATGCCAACCCTCAGAATATAATGCTTGTCCTTATCCATGAACTGGACCACATCACCATCATTTTTAACCTTCCCAACGAGCAACAATTTTCCATACGCATGGCAAAGGCTTTACACTCACCATCGGATCCTCCAAAAATAAAACTTTGAAAGTGTCATGATTTATCATGTAGCAACAATCACATACAACAACAATTACAATTCCCTATGTAATAATTTGCTATCTAGCTGCTAGCAATATTTTGGGGGAGACTACAAGAAGAGATCTTAAAAGGCTCTCGGAGATCTTAATTGCATTCAGAGAATAGAATCCAACAAATAACCTGAGAGATATCAACACATGCTTGCTATCTTATACGTTCTGGCATTTGTTTGGTAAATATCGATGCTGAAATCAGTTGCTACTACATCATGGCACCACTTCTGTTGATGGAAAAACCCTATAAACAGAATAATGATGGTTCAAGCTTTTCTCTCCCTGCAACTTGTGAATACTACCCAGTGCACCAGCATTCAGGTTTGGAAATGCGTAAAAGATGCGTCGAATTCGTTGATGAACAAGTGCCATTGCACACCTTCAAAAGCAAGAACCAAAAGAATGTTACAAAGATTTAAGAAACCTAAATTCATATATGAAAAGAATACCACAATATAAATTTATGATGACAAACTTTAATTCAAACACATCAACCTAATTTCTCCAGTGCACGTTGTTTTGAGCATCAAACTCTAGTGAAAGTCGAAACTCACATGGCACATGGCTCCCAAACAAGGTAGATGTCAAACCCAGTGCACAGGTAAGGTCTCATCACTTCAAGAAGACAACTTTTGATCTCTTCCTGCACCAGACTTTCCACATTCTGGAATGGCAAAAAGGAAATTATATAATCAAACTTCCAGGCAGCTGGATATAGTTGTAAAAGGGAGTATACAACAAACCATATAAAACTGGTCAGTCAGTCAAAGGCAATGCAGATAAGTCAACTGAGAACTGATCATCTGTGGTTAAGACATCACGAATGCTTCATTTGGTCATATGAAGGAAACCCTCCCCCCCCCCCTTCCCAAAAAAAAAACGTGATCAGACATGCAGAAGAGAAGGTTACCTTCTGCCTTTTTGCTGGAGAGTTAATTGCAGAATCCTGCAATCCACTACAACTAGAGTTGGAAGGATTAGGAAATAGTTGCCTATCCCTAGCAGCAGCATTTTCAATCGCAACTATAGCTGCATGTCTTAAAGGATGCCATGAATACTTGTTCCCATTATCCACTGTGGTAATCTCAGTATGGCTCTTTTGTTCAAGCCATCTCCATGGATATAGACATGAGACCTCAAAATATGACCTGCTAGCTTCATCTGAGGTGTACAGATGAAATAATGCTCGATAACATTCTAGTTCATTTTCACCAGCCTCTGAGAAGGAAATGGTCTCTGGATCTTTTGCGTAGCTAGCTGCTTCCGTGACTTTGTTTGTGCCAGACAACTCTGAAGTTTGATCAACAGCACTTGCAATTATATGCCTACTAGAAGGATCCACAATTACAGCTGCATTTTTAACCTACATTGTCAGAATTAAGCACACTAAGATGACATCAACTGCTTTTGCGTTAGATTAGAGGCAAAATACAAAGGCTTACACACTAACAAAGCATAGCAGCTAAGCAACCATAAAAGGAACAAAATTTATTCACTACAACCAACCCAAAATTTATTCACTATAACCGTCCCAATCAGAAACCAAGGTACGTGTGCATTTCAAAAGCCATAAAATCATCCTATGAAACAAAAATATCTAGGCCATCTGGATTTGCAAAAAAAAACAGCATAATGTAATTTGTAAAAATAATATCTTTCATCAAAGTTATCTAGCCATATCTCTTCAAAATTATCTACCATGCATAAACTCCCATGAAAACAAGAATCTAGGTTCTGGTGTCAGTTATCTCAAGAAAATGAAAAAAATAACATATAGCAACTATTTATCTGAATGCCATGCTATTTTACATAATTCTGCAGAAAATTGGCATATTGCAGATTGATAACCATTTCTTATCACTTAAAGAAAGTTCAAAAAGGGTGTGAGGAGAAACACCCCAACCCCTACTTGGATCACACTTAAATGATGGGCTAAATCCCTTTCCCAATAGGATCTCCAGCTACAACTGGGGCAAAAAAGAGGAAGAGAGGGATGGAGGGAGGAGGGATTCAAATGATGCCCAGCAGCCCAGGCAAGCTCAAATGGATTGACCTGTGGAAGCTTTTCATGGCATATGCACAAGGTCATTTTAGTTGGCCTTTTGGCACATTAAATATCCTGACATGAGCCTTATGTAGTGTTGAAGCCACTCAAGCTGTGAAGAAGAATAACAAGCCAGTACAGGATCTGAACAAAATGTATACTATTTTCTTAAGGAAGCATCAAGCCAAGAAACTTTCACAGATCATCCTCATTTACAACCAAAGAAATCATTCACATAGCACTCTGGAAGGAGAACCCCAAACAGGCAAGAATCCAGAAAACATAATTTGTTGAAAAATGCAGTAAGAAGGGCAAAACTACAACAGCAAATGGGACTTCTGATAAAAAGAAATGATGCTTGGTATTGAAGATTGCAAGCTAGTCCCACTTTCTATACTTAGGGCAATTAGAACCCATTTAGTGGAAAGGCTTTCCAAGTTTTAGTTGGTTGTTAAACAAGCATCAAAGCATTCACTGTCCGCTTTGAGCTAAGACCAGCTTATAGCCTTATAGAACCTAATACAGAACACTGCATTAACGGTCACAATTCTACATGTTTGACATATTATATTGTAGATGTGAAAGCATCACAAAGTTGATGAAGGATATATGTCCTTCGTTGAGGGAGATAGCAAGGATTACTGTAATGAACATAACCTGTTTGCCAAGTTGGCTTAATGTTGCGAGGTTAAGTGCAGTTTTCATGCAGCTTATAATCCAATGTGAGTCATCTGGAGTAAATTCAGCAAAGCCTTCAACACTGCCATAGTCAAAAGATCAGAAAGCAATAATGACATCAATATGAATTCATGCAATTCCATTGTCAGTGAGGCAAAATGTTTAAAAGAAAACACCTCAGTGAATATCCTCATAGATAATGAAAATATCACATACCGATATCACATGGAAAGCCATCTTTCATCCTAACCAGCTGGAATAACTCTTAAAACTTAGTAATGGAGCTTGATTGATTGAGAGGCATTATGATCGCCTGACTGACATATTGATCATGTAGGTACTTCAGGCAACACACAGTACTCACAAAAAGGGCAATGGTTTTCTCATAAAAGATGGCATGAAACCATAATTTTCAAGACGGACGCCTAGGCGCCGCTTAAGTGCTAAGGCCCTTACTTAGCCGAAAACACCCCACCTTTTTAAGAGTAAAAAAGGTGCCGCTAAGGCGGCCAAGGCGCACGCCAGGTGCTAGGGGTGTTCACTATATGGTCCAAACCATGGTTTGCCGAGTCGGAATCGGAAGGCGAATCGGGTTGCTCCTGATTCGCTCCGATTCCCCCCGAATCGGTCCGAATCGGACCGATTCGCATGGGTATATTATATTAATATATATAATATGATATATATATATTGCAGATATATTATATGTATTACATATATGATATAATATTATATATATATTTATATTATATATAAAGGGAATCGGGGCGAATCAGGCGAATCAGGGATCGGGTTTCCCCTGATCCGCTCCGATTCGGGGGAATCGGCCGATTCGCCCCGCCATGACAAACCATGGTCCAAACCGAACCGAACGGTTCGGTTCGGTTCGGTTTCATAGACCTCACGGTTTGGTTCGGTTTCAAAATGGAAAACCGAAATGAACGAATATATATATATAATATAAATAATGTAATTAAATAAAAAAGCGCCAGTAGCGCAGTGGAAGAAGCCTTCCATGGCGCGGCGCGCGGCGGATGGCGCGAGTTCAAAACTCGCTGGCGCCTGCAAAATCCCACTTTTTACCTATTTTTTTCCAAGAAAATGCCACATTTCGCCCAGAAAACGCCACAAATCTGAATTCGGTTTGAACGTTCGGTTCGGTTCAATGGAGGAATTCGGTTCGGTTTTGGAGAAACCAAACCGAACCGTTGTACACCCTACCAGGCGCGCCTAGACCCGTTAGGGGTCCGCAATATCCCGCTTAGACAGTGGATCCGGATCGGTTTTCAGGGCTGAGTCCAGCTTGATTTCAGGAAATATTTTATTTACCTGAATTCACTTAAGTAAATGTTAGTATTTGTAGTTTCATTTACTTAAGATATTACATGTAAATAAGAAAGTACCCCCATTTGAATCCAATAAAAATATCAAAAAAATCATATCTCCTACAATAAAAAGTCAACTCTCCCATCTAAGAAGAAATCGTGATTTTGGTGATTACATCAAAATAGCGTCTTTCTAATCTCTCATAATTTGGCTTAACTAAAAATTTTATAATTCAAATAAACCACATGGAATATTAAAATTTTAAAGTTCTTATTCTTATTTAGTGTGCTTATTTATTCGAAGATGTCAATTTATATTTTTTATAACTTTATGATATATAATGTGAGTTTGTTTACTTGTAGTTTAATTTTTGTTGCTTTCATATAATTTTGACTTTTTTGTTGTGACATTTTATTTTTTTGCAATTATTTTTTTGTGATACATAGCTATTATCTATATTTCTCAAATTTATGTATTATTTTAATAATATATCTGCCATATTATGATATGTCATTGTCTTTATGTCTGTCATATTATGATATTTTTTATTGAATTTTCATCATTATATATATTTATAGAGACATAAATCATATAAGAGGGACACTTGAAAACAACTCATACTTAGTTCCATCCTAAACGCCTAGGCACTGCTTAGGCGGGAGCCTAAGCGCTTAGGCAATCCGAGACCCCAACTACGCCTTGGTCGCCTTGACAACTATGATGAAAACTAAGTTTCTATATGATTATAGTTAAAGCTTGTTGATGATAGATTATCAATCCAAGACTCAAAAAATTATCTAAAGGCAGCACTGGGGTTCCATAATTTTAAGAATCCAAAAAATCAAGCTTAGGCTCTAGACAATTCAAAACACCGGATAGGCAAGTAAAAAGAGATGCAAGGAACAGAAACATAAGAATATCTTAACGCACCTTAGAAAATGGGTGAAATGTTCCCCATTCAGACAAAAGTTGCATAAAAAATGGATCATACTATAATCAAACAATAGTGTGTGCTATATTTTATTCAAGTTAACACTTTACCCAAAAGTTTATTGATTTAGGCGACATGAAATGCAGAAGAATGATGTTGAAGCATATTTTTAAATCTGTACACAATATCTGCCCTAAAACATAGCAAATGAACCTTACTTAGCCATTGGATGGTATGACGTAGGCCAAAGTTTGCATTGGTCCTCCCATTCTTCTTTTGATGATGCAGAATACTTGGGTACCTGACAGCAATTAATTCTTAACATTAGCAGGTTTGAGCTCTTTTCTATGAAACTAGAAATTCAAAATAAACCACAGAAACATAATTTAAAAGTACTAGACCGAAGGAGACATTTAAAACAAACCACAGAAACATACATTAAAAGTTCAGGACCTAAGGACTAAACCCAAAGAACAAATCAGATAACAAATTGCAAATTGACGACATGAAAGCAAAAGGGAGCTACATATAACATTAGATGTCATCTGATTCCCAACATAAATGATAAAGCTACAAGAAATTCAGGATGCTACCCCTGACTGTGAAGTTTCATGCACATTCCATATTTATTAGGAAGATAAATTAGTTAGAATATCTTACTTTTGCGATGAACGGATTCAACTGATAATCATTTATCACCTTTTGCACATCATCTGGTATGCCTTCCAACTCATTTTCACCAGCAAAAGTGGGGCATAAGATTATAGATAATTCATTTCTTCCTGCTGAGAATGCCATTTTCATATTATCCTCCAGTGGGAGAACATGACGAAAACAGAAAAGAAATGAAATGTTGGAAATGCTTAAAATAGACCAGAAAAAGACATTATTGTTGTGCCATGTTGGACAGAGTTACAGCATCTCTATGGGTTTCTCTTAATTCTTGTTCCTTTGTAGAAAATACAGCAAACTGTGAAATGTCTAATATGAGGCAATGGTTGTAATGTCATAGCAGAAGTACGAAACAGAAAAATGAAGCATTAAAATAGATTGCTATAGTTTAGATAAGCAAACATTATTCACAGTAGGCCAGTTAGGTATTGAGTCAATTGATCGAGTAAACAATCAGTAGAAACAAGTATGTCTATCATCTGCTTGCAGGATGAGAGCTCTGGGTTCCAACAACAATGGAGACAATCTACTCTACTTCAACAGCAAACCATAAAAATCTAAGGAGAGGCACTAAGGCTTGAGACAGTGGACCTTGTACCTCACTTTTCCCCAAATACTTCTAATTCTTCCAATATTGAGAAAAGGAGATGAGGAAAGGATAAAAATGCATCGATTCAGCAGGGCAGCCAGGTACATTATCAAGGTCTTGTTGGATTGCAATGCAAAATACACGTTTTTGTCAAGTTGTCACAATTTTGTCATGGCAATGTCTAATGAGTATTCTAATCTTTTGAACTTTAGGTACAGGATTAACTGTTTTGAACTTCAGGTACAGGACTAACTCATTCTCCGATATATCTGAAAGTGAAGCAACTGTGCAAGCTTCATGAGTAAAGAGCAAAAAGTGAAAGGAGGAAAATGCTGCCTCCACATTACAGGAATGGAAAGTAAAAAGGTCACCCACCACAATATGGGAACAGAGACTACCAAACAGTGGAAACAAAAGAAATAGCCATCTAACAATGTCTAGGAAACTGCATTTACCATGGACTGCATTCATTAGTCACCCAAGTCTTACATAATGTATCAGTTTAATATAAAACTAACAGAGAGATATATATAAGGTTTGTGACTCAGAGAAAAGTCAACCATACTACTCTCCACACTAACCCTTAACATTCTGAGAGCAACTCAATATTAGGTGTTACTCAATATAATAGAAAAATACAGATATATGTATACACATACATATTTGGACCATATGGTAATGACCCAACCTCTCTACAACAGATTCATAAGGGGGGCAACTCAATTGATTTCCACTTTCTTTGAAGTTCTTTCCATCAGAATGTGCAAAAGGAGCCACCTAACTCAAATTTTTTGGTTCATGAAGACGATTGATAGGTTAATCTAGACTTTACTCATCATGAAAGAGACTGCCTTCACCTCTAGCCTGTGAAACAATTACCACTAGACTTGAATCTCCACGGTTCATTTCTCAGAGGAGACATGCACCGCATGATATCCCCCATCTATTCATCCAATAAAATACTCACCTTCAAAAAAATGTTAAGAGAATAATTCTGAACCTCATACTGCTGGGTACTGAAAACTAAACACTCATCGAGTAATTTCCATAGGATTCGACTTTGCGCGACAGTCCTACATTGGAAAATAACTTAAAGGATTGGACTTTTCTAAAAGAAAATTAAAAAAGAAACGTAACCAGTGCCCAGCGGTCACAAAGCTTTCAAGCTACGAAAAAAAGCCCTCATGGATAGAATAGAGCAGGAGAAATTCGACTACAGCAACAAAATGACAGAGCAGTAACCACTGTAGCTTTCTTAAACCAATACCAAAGTTTATACTTAGACGCACGAGTAACAGTATTGGGAACAAGAAGGGATCATGGAGTCAGCTGAGGGCTCAAACAGAAAAGAAAACCTCCAAAGGAAGTATTCATTGTACCTTCAAGTGTCCTCCGCCGCACCCGCTTCACGTGCCGGAGATTCTCCAGAGGCGCCGCCAGGCAAAGCTTCCTACGATGATTGCAACCAAAATCAGGTGAAAAAATGGCCAGAAGATGGGCCGAAACAAATTGATACAGAGTCGTAGTCCAAAATAACCTAACGAGAGTATTGGCTAGCTTTGTCTCCACGTTAGAAGCAACAACACCAACTGCACCAGGAAATTCACCAAATAAACAGGGAACCAGAACTCAGACGAGATCAAAGCAACCGAAAGCGGCATCACCATATATGAGAGAGAGAGAGAGAGAGGTAAGAGGACCTCACCGGTTGTTCCTTGGAAGCAGCCCGGAAGCTTGTCGGGGACACGGACGATCTCCCACGCCATTCCCTCGAGCTGCGAATGGGCTGTTCGGCGTCCGGCACAGCTCCCCCTGTTTCACGAGCGCTGGCAACGGCAGGCGGGTGGACTTGCCACCGGAGGGTCAGGGCGGAGGGGGGACGACGACCTCTACCGGGGCAGGGGAGGCCGAGATCTCCACGCTCTGTAGCGGCCGCGCTTACGGTGCGCGGCGGCGGTACCCGGCGAGGAACTCACCCACGGTGTGGATGTTGCGTCGTGCGCACGGTGGGCACGTGCTAACTGAGGGTTCTAGGCTTCTATTCCCATATAGGGTTTAAATCGCGGGCCGGGCCGGGCCGGACCGCGCTACAGAAAGCGCAAGCCCGTCTCTGCTTAAACCGGGCCGGACTACTGGGCCCGACTAGTCCGAACGACCAGCAGCCCGGCTCAATTAATACCGTCTAATGGGGACGTAGTCCTACATATCTAGCCTAACGTATTTTTTCGATAGTTATAAAATTAGAATAATAAAAAATATAGAACTATTAATGCGTCAAAATAAAATAAGAGACATGAATTTTTAAATTTTATGAACCATTTGATTAGTGATCAGATTACATGAACATGTAGCTCAGAATTTAGATGTGGTAAAACATATTCTTTTAGAAAATATATTCCACTTAACAAAATAATAAGTTTTTAACGAAATGGTAGAGAGCACAGCACGCCGGCTTACTATATTGTAAGCAAACTCATAATAAAGAGAAGAAAAAAAAAAAGGAGGGGGATAATCATATAGGTGAAAACATGTTACCCTATCCAATTGTAGAAATTAAAGTACAACCCTCACATGTTAACTGTATGAATATTACTCTATCATGTATACATAGATATAAGACTTCCCTTCCTGGTAATTATCGTCTAAACAACAGAGTTATTTTTTTGCATTAATAAATTAACATTTTAAAATATTATTTTAAGTAGAGTAACATTTTAACTTGATTGGCTTCATTTATACATTTGACGGACATTTACATTTGAACATGGGAGATATTTTAAATAAGAGAAAATTTTTCTGTATTATTGAAAGTGCAGAAACGTCAAGTCATCTTACATTTTCTCTCTTCTATTGATAAGAAAGAGATGAGAGATCCATATGTCAACTTCATTCCCACTAATAAAAAGAAAAAATATAAGTTGACTTAACGTTTCTGTACTTTCAAAAATGTAAGATATTGACCTCTCGTGCGGACGTATGGGAGTTGATTTCGTCGTTTACAAATACAAGATTTGGGAGATCTGCAACTTTAAGGAGTGTGGCCCACCAAATCTTATTTCTGCGAATGAGGAAACCAACCGCATTGGATTCCCTATCCACACGAGAGAGGCAAGCATTTTCCTTATAAATATTTATGAGTCATCAGTTAACAGTCAATCACCACCATCTAATCATTATTAATGTTTGTCCCATGACACATTATTTTTTGCTACTCACATTAAGCAATCTTAAAAGATGTAACGTGATGAATGTTTCACATGTAATTAAGGAGGGGGGAGGAGTCATCCAGTGTACAAATATAAATTAAGCAAGATTTGAATAATGAAAAAGTCATGTCCAAAGTTGGGCACAAAACCATATGTACTGAGTTGGATTCCACTTGGTGCATATCGAGGGGAGCAGCATGCACACAGCTTTTTTATTGGGTGTCCCATGCATCATTTTGACACTATGGGACACCCAATAGAGGAGCAGTGTACACACACACCGCCCCTCCCAAATATTTCCATACTTAATTTTATGCCCCAGTTAAGATACTAATCCCAGAGGTCCACAAAACTGTTGACACTGATAACAGTATTTGCTCGTCCTGTCCTGACTAAAAAGAGTCCTATCTATCCGAATAGATATCTTCATAAAATCATGTGAGTATTTGCATGGATTAATAGACATATCATGTAGATTGTAGAAAGGGGAAGACTAATATTTCGAAGATATCAAAAGTGCAACGATAGAGCCATTTGTCTCATCTCTCTAGCTAGGTAGAAGACCTGCTGCAGTTTGCACCAACCGTATGCGACAGTATTTAAGTGTATGGATTGATGGATAGGCGTGCTAGTAGATAACATGAGCCTATGTATTGAGTGGAATTTCTTATTTTTTGTATTGTGTTCTTCCACTCTTCTGTCCAACTTGGAGCAGATCCGAATTCATGTTAGGGTTCATGTTCTGATAATGATAGACGTAAAAGTTTTATTTAATGAGATCACCTCATAAAATAAGATGTACTTATAGATTTATGTTTTTGATCAAGTGAAGTCACTTTCTTTTTTAAAAAATAGAGAAAGAGAGATATTTTAATGGTAAATTTTAATAAAATTTACAATTCAATGGCCACATGACCCCACTAGAAATAAATTGGATCTGTCACTACTCTAAAGAATCTAGTCAAAAAGACTGAGAGATATCCATTTGGCGTCGTTTTAGTTAGGGTTAGGGTTTAGGTTGAGGTGTTAAAGTTGTATATTCCATAGTCGGCTCATTTCAATTTGTTCACTTTGAAAAATAAATTCTAAGTTCTTCTAGTACAAACTGTGGATTGAAAGATTAGAATGAGAAAAGATTATGCATGGAAGGTGATCCTTGTCTAGATCTTACATTAAAGGTCCATTTGGTTGTATGTAAAACAGTTTAAGAGGAAAATAGTTTTTCACGGAATAACTTTTACATAAAAATGAAAACGTAATTGTCTATTTGGTTGTTAGGAAAATATAAAGTTGATTGGAGGGGTATGAGATCTTATGATCTACGCAAATGAGATAGAGTCATATACTCATTGTGTACTAACACTATTCATCAATTTTTTTATTTTATTTTATTTTTTATTTTTAATATTTTTAAAAAATAAAAAATTTAAATAACTAATGAAAAATAAGTAACTTTGACAAAGACAATATAAACTAGGAGAAATAAAATAAAAACATAATTTGAATGAATAGTGTTCTATAGATATTTTAATAAAAAATAAAAATTAAACTAACTAATAAAAAATAATTAAATTTAAAAAAGACTACTTAAATGAGTGGAAATAAAATAAAATTGTAACTAAATGAATAGTGTCTCAACAAACATCACTGTAGATGTCCAGGAAAATGGCACCCGCGTGAAAACGGCGGATGCCAAAATCTGGAATTTCGGCGATACAGTTTTCCAGATTTTAATTTTCAAAGGTACCAAATGGTCAAAAAAAATATTTTCTTGAAAACGGTTTCCTCGTGCGGGTTTTTCGTTCAAACAAACGGACCCTAAGATTTAGAGAGATTATTGGGGGAATAACCTAATTGAATAACCCTAGTTTTTTAAAACAACCTCCAGACCTAACAAATCAATATGCAACTCTAAACCCAGCTGGGTTGCTCTTCGTTAATCTATTGATTAATAATTTTGAGCATTGAAGACTTCTCTTATACTGTTGATCATCTTCCATTATTTGAAAGTGGCTATGTGGCACTAGTTTTAGTGTTAGAAAGTAATACTTAAATGTTTCCTTGGCTCAATTAATTTCCCCCCTTTATATATAAAAAAAGAGTTATATCTGCTTATTAGGTAAGGTGTCACCTATTCTCTTGTTGATTGGTTTGTGTCATGTGGTAGGGTTTTCTTGTTTGGGTCTGAGCCAAACAGGCCTTTACTAAGAGAAGAGAGAGAAGACGGTCGCCGATGTGGACGAAGACCTACAAAAGTAAAAGAGGATCAGGGGGGATGGGACTGTAAGAAGGACTTGAGGAAGGAGGGTTCGCTAGCATGTGTCTTGCGCGAGGGCGTGTGTATGATCAGGATTTCGTACCTTTGCATGGGAGTCACTTGTGCCTTTTATAGGCGAGGGAAGTGAAGAGTCCAAACAGGATCTCTCTCATGATGAGCAAGAGGACACGACGGTTCGGGTTCCCAGGCGAAGGGTTGTCCGTTGGGACGCCTGTTGGGATCCTCTGTGGTTAAACCTCCATTATGGGATGCATGTCACGCCGCCTCATTAATTGCCTGGGAGGCGAACAGTTGCTTTGAGGGCTCTTGACAGGAGGATACCGAATAGGGCCTCTGTTCGGTGGCCAGCTAGGCTGCTCAGTGCTCGAATGCATAGCTACGCTTGGCTAGGTTGCTTCAGAGGTCCACGCAGGCCTTGTTCGGCAGACTGTGGCCTTGGCCGAATAGGTCACAAGGTGCTCGGAGACCGCCCTGGGGTCCTTAGGCGCATTGGTCGTCGAAATGAGTTCGGAAGCCTTTGGCTGATCCCAAGGACGCGTGGCACGCTATCTGATGGCCACCCCAGCTTATTAGGTCATGATGGGCCGTAATGGGTCATAATAGGCCCTGTAGGCCTAGGGGGCTAGAAATACCCACCATACTTGCCCCCCACGCTCTCAAGCTGGCTTGGGAACCACGACACTTGAGGGCGGAGGTCTGCTCGGTTGTCACTCGCATTAAATGCGATACCGACCGTGATGGTGAACGGCTCCAGTGCGACGTCGTTAGGCGCTTTTCTTGGGGACGGAACTGCCATCATGGCAGCGAGGACGTGTCGCCTGGAGAACATGGTTTAGTGCATTTGAACGGTCTGTTTGGGGAAAAAATGCCACTTTTATTTTTGGGTTTCGCGCTCCTCTTTCCTTATAAGGATGAGGAGGGGAGAAGGCGATGCTTTACGCCTTCAAGCACTCACCTGAACTCTGGTCATTTGCCCCCATTGCTTTCTTCTTGCACCTCTGCTACTTCCCTTCAGCCTTTGCCTTCTTCTTCGTTGCTTCCGTTGTCCCTTTTGGTACAGCAGCTAGCTAACCTAAAGGGGGGTGAATAGGTTTTCTGAGATCTGAAATAGAAACTTAAACACAGAAAATTATCACTTGAAAGTTTGGTTAGTTGAGTGTGATAGAGAGTAGCAATGCGGAAGCAAATAAACAGTCACACAAAGGACACAAGGAATTTATCTTGGTTCGGCCCTTCCCACATGAAAGCCTACATCTAGTCCCCAAGCAACCTCTTGGGATTTTACTAACTAAGGGTACAGTCCCCCTCAAGGACAATACAACACCCAACACCCCAGCTGGTCTTCTTCTCTTTCATGGGTAAAAAGGTAGCCCACTTCTCTTACATGTCAAGAAGCCAACCTTCTGGTACAAACTCCAGTGTGGTTCTGCTAGACTTAAACTCACAGCTAGATTCTACACTGTATATAGTCCTACAGCTGGACAGAAATATTTCTTAGAAAAGAAAGACTGGACCAAGAGTTATTACAAGATGAGCACTAAGAACTATAGCTCTCAGCCACAGACTCTCTCCCAGATTTACAATGACCATGGAGAGAGAGAGAGAAGAGAGGAGAATGAGCTAGAAGCTTGAAGGCTTCGGACACTTGATCACTTCTTCTTGGGCTCAGACTCTTTCTCTCTTTTCCTTTGAGTGTATCTGGAGTTCAGGTTCTTCACTGGATATACACTCATTTAAGGATCTTCAGGAAAGCTTTCCTCTCTTTCTTCAACCTTGCTTCATCTTTTATATGAGAGGCTTTGAACAAATCCGTTGGAGTTCTAGCCGTTGGAGTTCTAGTCGTCCCATGTTGTATGATGTGATACTGGCACAGACCTGCACATAATAAATGCTAAACCAGAGATAGCGAGATTGTCTCTATACTTGTCAGTCAACGTTAGAAACCATGCAGTAAGAATGTACACTAAAGTGGAAATGCCATTCTGCTATTCTGAAAAGTGTTTGCTATAGAAACATAGGAATAGAAGGCAACGTGCAAAGATGTGTACAATCACATTAAATGCAAGGATACACTCAGGAAGACTTTAACTTTCACAACATTTGAAAATATATTTAAATATCATGTATGAAATTGATGTAATCCATGAAGTCGTTATGACAATGAAATAGTTGTTCAACTTATGAAATCATTGTGACTTGTTTTGACACAGCCATTCAATACTTATCCTATTTGCTTCCGACTTGTTTTGGCACAGCCAGAGCGATGAGAATGACTTGTGAAATCTAACAGAGTTCCATTCGGACTTCCAATTAGTGACCAAATTTGTGACCAAAATAGTTCAGTCGCTATTGAATGCAGCCGTCCACATGGCAACCGAATAGGGACTGGTGATATTCGGTCTCAATATAGCGACCAAATGTTTTCGGTCAAAATATTGTGACCAATATATCTTCACCAACAATTTTGGTCGCTATTTGGTAGCAAGTCGGTCGCTGTCGCTATTCCCACTTTTTCTTGTGGTGTCTGTGGTGTGCCTATGGTCTCAAATCTATGAAGGAGGGACGATGAAGAATGGCATTGATGGTCGTCATAATCAAGATGTGTCACATTGGTCATCCCTCCTCAGCATCTTGTCGTCTTGAGAATAGATTTCGGGCTCCTTTCTCATCTCTTCAACAAGTGTTAGAGGGGCATGTACCTTCAGGATGCCTCCCAATTAGAGTACCAATTGGCCTTGTTCATCAGGCCAATGAAAGTCATTGGAGGCTTCTTTGCCAGAGAACCTTATAGGTCAAGGTCAGATGTGTCGCCCATCAAAGCCGAGACAAAGGTAGTGTTGTCTAAGCTTGGGATTTGCAAGGCTTCAGCATGGAAGCTCGCTATATATGTTCAAAGTGTCTCTCAAGGTCTTTGGCAGATGGTGAGAAGGAAAGTCAATATCTTCACTGGATTTAATATCTTTGTGAAGTGTTCTAAGTGATGATCAAACTTTCCCCATATAAATTAATTCACTTATTTATATATTAAATTTTGATGATTAACAAAATAGTACTAATGAATTTCTTGAGCTTTGAGAACAGGAAATAAAAGAAAATGAAAGTTCAGGACAATCAGGTAAGTCTCATCTCATATTCTGTCAAAGTCTTTGTATCGACTTCTTCATACTTCGCATCGACTTCTTTGATAAGCAGAACGATTTCCTTTCTGACCGAAAAGTTCAAAACAAATCGATATCGCAACGATTCTTTAAGACATCGCAACGATTTCTTTAGAACCGTAACGACTTGACTGTCGTAACGATTTCTTTAGACCTCGTAACGATTTCTTTAGAACTCGCAACGACTTTCTAGCCGTAACGATTTCTTTAGACCTCGTAACGATTTCTTTAGAACTCACAACGACTCTCTAGCCATAACGATTTCTTTAGACCTCGTAACGATTTCTTTAGAACTCGCAACGACTTCCTAAGGCGTAACGATTTCTTTAGACCTCGTAACGATTTCTTTAGAACTCGCAACGACTTCCTAAGGCGTAACGATTTCTTTAGACCTCGTAACGATTTCTTTAGAACTCGCAACGACTTGCTAAGCCGTAACGATTTCTTTGGTTCTCATAACGATTTCTTTGAAACTCATAACGACTTGCACTTCATATCGATTTCTTAAGCGTTTCACAACGATTTCTTTAGAAACACAACGACTTACATCTCATAACGATTTCTTAAGTGTTTCACAACGATTTATTTCTTAGAAGCACACGACTTACATCTCATAACGATTTCTTAAGTGTTTCACAACGATTTCTTTAGAAACACAACGACTTACATCTCATAACGATTTGTTAAGTGTTTCACATCGATTTCTTCAGAATCAGAACGACTTGCCATGATTCAATAACGATTTCTTATATCCTCTGTTATAGAACGATTTGCTATGGGTTATAACGATTTCATAAGTCATTGAGCCATCGACTTGCATATCTCTCATTGACTTGTTTTTATCTGTGTTGACTAGTCAAAGTCCACGTATACATATCTCTGACACACCTGCATGTGATGTGACCTAAACATATCTCTGCATGCATGCAGAAGATATCGTCCATAATCATGCCTATTCTGCAAACGTCTTTTAGTTTCAGCAAATTGGTCTTACTATTTCCATGCTATTCTTTCTAACGTGACTGACATCAGAGACAGCTTAGCTGTTTGTTATCTGTGTGATAAGCGTGCAGATAACAGATCCATCTCCACTTTGCAACGTTAATTCAAATAGAAGACAAAAGATATCTAAAAGATCTCTTCTCTTTGCGTGTTCAAAGTGTTCAAAGACTGTTGACTGGAAGCTTCTAAGACTCCAACTTCTTTCAGTCTAACGTACACCTGGAGAGAGACAACGGTACCTTTACCGTTCAAATTTCAAGTAAAAGCTTAAATACATGTCACGTCCTAATAAAATTGCATTTATCGGAAATGACAGATTATAAACATGTAAATAACGAAAGGTATAATTATACCCACTCGGTTTGCGGAACTTATTACACGATACTCCTCATTACAGTCTAAATGAGGATTAAACAAAATAGATTGTATCTTTATTACATTCTCCTTTTATTTACAAAGAAGCAAAAACTAATAGCTTTGCTCAGCATCGATTATCCGCTCAGCACACAATTCCCCTTAAGCATCAACTCCATCTTGATCACCTGAAAATGTTAAATTTAATGAGCTAACTAGCCCAGTAGAACTCAATTCTTTTAAATCAAGAGGATTTACATGATTATAATCAAGGATAGAAACAAGTGTGGATCACTGACATGAAGTTCAAGATAACGAACAAGTATGACATAATCAGATACACAAATTCTCATGAGTGCTTTCAGAAGCAAGAGTATTCTCGTAAGAGAATACTTAATTCAAAAATAGATATTCTCATACACACAAGCATGATATGATGACTAATCAACATAATTGATGCATGCCAACATCCAGAATTCTCAACGTCCCCGCGCGGCCAGTGACGAATTCGGGCGCTCTCCCCAGGACTGAACCAGCCCTTATTTGCCTGGCATAATTACCAAACGAGTCCAAGACTCAAATATTGTCATCTTCACACACTCATTCATGCAATAGATCAAGGATACAAGATTATAGCTTATATACAACTTTTGGGAGCTATGTCCCTTCATTGAATTCAGGAAATGACAATTTCACGATGTCAATTGTGCTCGAAACTTTGGAGTGAAAGTTCAGGTATAAAGGAATAAACTTTCACTGATTTAGTAGGTGTTTAGAGTGGTAAAAACATCTATAATTGAGTGATCATTTGATGGGATCAATTGGATGTGATTCCAATCACAAAACAAGTGCAAAAATTACTGGACTGAAGGTACCTGTCGACAGACAAAGTCTTCCTGTCGACAGGGAGACTTTTTTTCCAGAAGACTGGTGCTCTGCCTGTCTTTTTCTGTCGACAGCAAGGGGGGTATCTGTCGACAGCCCCTGTCAGTCTTCAATTTTCTGGCTCTGGACAGAGGCCCCTGTCGACAGGCAAGGTTCGGCTGTCGACAGGTGCAGTGTAAACTTGCAAAAATGGGCTAAGATCACCCAGAAATGATACTAATATACCCACCTATCATACCTAACATGATTGGAACCTTATAAGGTATGATTTTATCCTCAAACATGAAGCTAAACATGTCAGAAAGTCAAGGAAAAGATATGGAATGTAGTTTATCTAAATGATCGATAAGATCCAAGAATTGTAGTCACCATGATCTCAAAATGGCACAAAGGTTAAGGAAGAAAAGGATACATGTCTTTCATGGGAAACATAAAACCTTATGTGATGAAGGCTTGACCCTTATCATGGAATGAATCTCCAAATCTGAAGGTCAACAAACTCAGAGAAAGATTACTTAACTACTTAGATTACACTGAATTGTGGAAGGAAAAGAACATGAATAAGAATGGATCTCTAAGACCTCATACTAAGATAATCTTGTAAAGAGTAGATACATGATTCTCACAAGATATCTCACACACTTAAGGCAATTAACAAGTGATCAAACTTCTTAAACTAAAGAGGATGTCAAGATAGCTATTGGATTTCAAGACTTAATAAGGAAGGAGAAATAGAAGATGGTGATCAAAAGATTGAATCCTACCTTGTTGAAGTGAGGTGCGATCCTTAACTTCAGAAATCCTCAGAAATATAAGAAAGGCAATTGCACACTTGAATGAAGATGAGCTTCAACAATTGCACCAATGCACAGGTAACATCCAAAATAGCTGATACAACTTCTCCAAGAAGAGTTGATAGCTCAACTCAGTAGCAGTGAGGTGTAGTGATCTCAGTAGCAGACACACACACACCACGCACACCAGCAAGAATGAGAGGGAGGGAGAGAGAGAAGTAGTTTCCCCTTCGTAATGGCTTCCTCACCAAGCTAAACACTCTAAACCTCTCAACAAGAAGTTACCCCCGAAGTAGAAGCAGCATAACAGTAGAACAGTGAAAGAAACTAGCTATGATGGTTGGGAAGGGGTTTTTATAGACCTAAGCTAATTTCATGCATAAGGACACGTAGGGGGACATGTGTTTGAGGTAAATTCACCTTTTACCTCCTTCAAACACCTAGCACATGCAAGCTTAGAGAGTTACACATGTAACTGAGGTGTTACCATGTCTCCCTTGGGTGCTGGCCTCACTCTAAGCCTCCACGTAACCCATTACAAATTACCCAGAAAACCCATTACGTAATTCCCAAGTAATTCAATTGGTCACTTGTTTCTTAAAGAAACTTATCCAAATCATGTCTGACTGCTTTGAAATTTTAACCATAGACTAATATGGTTGTTTTACTAATTGTGGTGATTTTTAATTAATTTTTAGATTTTATTTTACAGTAGGTGAAAATCACCCGAAAAATGGTCGGGTCGACTGTACCTTGAAATCCGTACGTCGAAAAATTCAGATAATTACATATTAATTTCTCCACATTTTTTTGGAATTTATGATGTTCTCGGATTTTTATTTTGACGTCGTTTCCAGAATCGCCCTGTGGAGGCACGCATTTCGATGCGCGTCACTGGGGTAATGTTCGTTACTACTAGTCGTACTTACATGTCAATTATTTCAATTTATTGACAACGTTAAGGTATTATAACTTAATTATCCTTGTTTTGGAATAAATAAATAGTAATAGAAATTTTGGGGTATTACAACTCTCCCCCACTAAAAGAAATTTGGTCCTCCAAATTTAATTACATAAGAGTGTGGTTACTGACCTGTAAACAATTCCAGATATTTGGTTCTGATGGCATCTTCAAGTTCCCATGTTGCCTCTTCTTGTCCGCGTTTATTCCATTGAACTTTTAATAGGGAACTTCCTTGTTCCGAAGTTGCTTGATTTTTCTATCAAGAACTTGTACATGTCTTTCTTCATATGCTAAATTTTCTTGTATTTCCAAATCTTGATATCCAATGATATGGTCTGGATCATAAACATATTTTCTTAGCATCGATACGTGGTAAATATCATGTACATTGGACAATTGTGGCGGAAGTGCCCATTGATAGGTTACTTCTCCAATCCTTTTTTTCTTCACGAATAACACTGGAGCACCCCACGGCGAGGTACTAGGTCTGATAAATCCTTTCTCTATCAATTCTAACAACTGTCTTTTCAATTCTTTTAATTCTTCTACCGACATTCTATATGGTGTTCTTGATACTGGTGTAGCTCCCGGTACCAATTCAATCGAGAAATTCACCTCTCTATTAGGTGGTATACCAGGTAATTCTTCAGAAAAACATCAAGAAATTCCCTTACCACCGGAATAACACCCAATCCCGTGATATCTTGATTTAGTATTGTTACAGAAGCCAAGTACCCTTGACAACCTTTTTGTACTAGCTTACAAGCCTTGACTGCTGAGATTATCGGTATTCTTCTAACATGAGGTTTGTCAAAAGTCAGAGAACAATTTTCCTTTCCTGAAAATGAGACTCTCCTTAATTGGCAATCTAAATTAGCATGGTATTTAGATAACCAATCCATTCCAAGGATCACGTCATAATCCCACATTTCCAAGCATATTAAATCACCACATAAGTTGTGTTCGTCACACAAAATCTGACTATCAGGGTAATACTCTCTAAGTTTCTTACCCTCACTTAATGGAGTTGCTACTTCCAATTGTGTAGACAATAGGACTGGTCGTATTTCAAAGTTTTAGCAAAATTATAACTAATAAAGGAGTGCGTAGTTCCTGAATCAAATAACACGTGAGCAAGCTTTGAGTTTATGGTGAGTGTACCTTCAATCAGTTTGCCTTCCTGCGGAGTTTCAGCTCTATTTCTTGAACAGCTTGTATTCTCCCTTGTCTTGGCTGCTTTCCTTGAGAATTTGGGTTGGTTGATACCTTCTTAACCATTGGACATTCTGAAATTCGATGCTGAGTATTCCCACATCTGAGGCATGCTCCCAGCCTACGCCAACAATTTTCCATCTTGTGTCCTCTAACATGACAGTGTTTACACACCTCTTTATTTCCATTCTGAGCTTTTCCTGTCTTGTTTCCAGATTGTTGAACTTTCGGAGTATTTCCTGGTTCAAACTTTCTCTTCCGATTCGAAGATCCTTCTCCTAACCTTCCTTTAATTTTATCCACCATTTCATTGGCAGCTTCCAAAGCCAAAGCTCTTTTGACCATCTCTGAATATGTAGTAATCAAATGTGAAGTTAACTGTACAATATAGGTAGGACGTAGTCCATTCATGAACCTCTTAGCTTTTAGCTTATCCGTGACTATAAGATGTGGTGCATACTTGGATAGTCGAGCAAATTGAGCCTCATATTCGGATACTGTCATCCTAAGTTGTTTCAGATTAGCAAATTCATTTGCTTTCTTCTCCTGTACAACTTCAGAAAATATTGATCATTAAACAACTCCACAAATTCATCCCAAGTGATTTGAGTTGGCTCTTCTAATGTGGATGTTATAGTATCCCACCACGCTCTAGCATCCCGTTCTAACTGAAAAACCACCAACCGGATCTTTTCCTCCTCAGTACATTTGATTACTCCAAATATCCTTTCAATATCCCTTAACCAGTTTTCAGCTTCATCCGGGTCTGTACTTCCCGCAAATCTCGGAGGATCTAAGCTTCGGAAATCCCTGAATAAACTTGTCCCGTTATGGCTGTTGTTCCGGGCTACAGTCCTCATTACTCGGGTCAAGTCATGCATTGAACTCTCCATTTTCCTCCAATTAGCATCACCTCCGTCCATAACAATAATTAGGTAATGATCTGAAACATCAATAGGGCATACATTAATTTCACAGTCCACCCACTAACATTCATCACACATATACATATTTCAAATCCACATAACACGTCATTTCATTCATCAGTCAGATATTTACATCAAAAGTTACATCCATAGATAACAACTAACTTGCCGCCATCTTCTACTTCCAGCTATTCCATTTTACAAAAACATCCTTCTCTAACCTCTCATTTCCCACACATGGGAATTACATACTCACAACAGTCATTTACACAAAAGGAGAGGTTACAAAAGAAAGACAAGTTGCCTAAGTCTTCCTAATTCTGGGTCAGATCTATAACAACTTCAGCAGGTTGCGGCTGCTGAACTTCGTCGGCTCCGTGGTATAGCTCCCTTGCCGCATCCGTAATGGCTTCCCAATATTCCTCAAACTGGTGCTGCAGCATATCCTGCCCCAGCTTGAGATTGTCAAGCCTACACATGACTTGAGTCATTACATCTAATGCGGCACTAGGATTTCCGGCAAAGAAAGCACCCGCAGTTAGATTAAGGATTTCTTCCTTAGTAGTACATGGGCTTCCTTTTGTGCTTGAGCATACAACTCAATATCCTGACGAAGCATTTCCATGGCTGTCACTAGCCTCTCTGGGCATTCAAGTCCATACTGAAACAAATATGAGGTTTAACATGTATAGAATTATGAAAGCATACTAACTAATCATAAATTTCTATAATCAAACCATGTAAATTTCATCATGCACAGCTTTAGATTCACACACCCTAGTTCCATTACCAGTCAGAAGATATATAACATTTTACATCACTACTTGTCCATAAGCTTCGTGAGATTTAAAACATCTTGAAATTTTGATTCATCAATTATGTGAGTGTTAAACACATGTAAGTTATTAAAGAGTCTTACTTGGTTTAGTAAGGAATGGATGTAGATTATATAATCTATCTCAGTGGTATAATAATTTAGAATCCAAGAAAATTGGAAAGTTAACGGAAGAATATATCACGTGGATAGTCATGAAATCTATATGATCGATTAAATCATTCATTTACTAATTTTAGAGTTGGATATAATAACATATCAATGCAAAAGTCATTGTGACGTAAATTAAGGGATGAACAGGTTTGACTTTTCCTTCAGTAGGAGAGGGCTCCCTTGGAGAAGTCATATGTGTGTTACCCATTTTTCACCGGACCTTGAATTTTTATCATTCTAGTAGGTTTATTCGAATTATGAAATTTTTAGGTAGGCCAAATTGTGAGAAATTAGAAAGACGCTATTTTGATGGAATCGCCAAAATCGCGTTTTTCTTCTTCAGTGGGAGAGTTGACTTTTTATTGGTAAGAGATATGATTTTTCTGATATTTTTATTGGATTCAAATGGGGGGTACTTCCTTATTTACATGTAATATCTTAAGTAAATGAAACATCAAATTATAACATTTACTTAAATGATATGGAATGTAAATAAGGTATGAGTTTCAGTTCTACAGAGTGCCTGATGACTCTTCTGACTGACTGAAGAAGGACCAGTTCATCACAGACTGGTGTCTGTCGACAGCTAGAAATGGCTGTCGACAGATGACAACAGACAGAGCAAGGTTTTTCTGGTTCTGAGGGTATCTGTCGACAGACCAGAGTCGGCTGTCGACAGGTGAAGGACATCTGTCGACAGATCAAGGCTATCTGTCGACAGTTACTGACAGTTTTGTATTTCTGGGTTCTGGAAGCATGTTACCTGTCGACAGGTAAATGCTGGCTGTCGACAGGTGTGATCTAAACTTCCAGGAATCTTGAAAAACTACCATAGGAATTCTACCAAGTGTTCCTATGAATCTTTACATGATTGATAACATTTTCTTACTTCTAATAGGATGAGTTTCATAGTATGCTTGAGTCATAATATAAACTTTAACTAAAGCATGGTTACAAGAAATAGAACACACATCTATGGTTGTTTCAAGTGTGTATACATGGTAAACACTTTAATTATGAAGTTCTTGTGTAGGAATAAGAAGCAAGAATAAAAGAAAGAAGGAATCCTCTAAATTTTCATTTCATACTCAATACAATCTATATCCAACTATACTTATCTAGCTTAACCTCAGGCTTTCTACCCATCCTCACAGGTTATCCCTAGGTTTATCGACCTAAGGCTCTGATACCAATTTAATCTGTCACGTCCTAATAAAATTGCATTTATCGGAAATGACAGATTATAAACATGTAAATAACGAAAGGTATAATTATAACCACTCGGTTTGCGGAACTTATTACACGATACTCCTCATTACAGTCTAAATGAGGATTAAACAAAAGTAGATTGTATCTTTATTACATTCTCCTTTTATTTACAAAGAAAGCAAAAACTAATAGCTTTGCTCAGCATCGGATTATCCGCTCAGCACACAAATTCCCCTTAAGCATCAACTCCATCTTGATCACCTGAAAATGTTAAATTTAATGAGCTAACTAGCCCAGTAGAACTCAATTCTTTTAAATCAAGAGGATTTACATGATTATAATCAAGGATAGAAACAAGTGTGGATCACTGACATGAAGTTCAAGATAACGAACAAGTATGACATAATCAAGATACACAAATTCTCATGAGTGCTTTCAGAAGCAAGAGTATTCTCGTAAGAGAATACTTAAATTCAAAAATAGATATTCTCATACACACAAGCATGATATGATGACTAATCAAACATAATTGATGCATGCCAACATCCAGAAATTCTCAACGTCCCCGCGCGGCCAGTGACGAATTCGGGCGCTCTCCCCAGGACTGAACCAGCCCTTATTTGCCTGGCATAATTACCAAACGAGTCCAAGACTCAAATATTGTCATCTTCACACACTCATTCATGCAATAGATCAAGGATACAAGATTATAGCTTATATACAAACTTTTGGGAGCTATGTCCCTTCATTGAATTCAGGAAATGACAATTTCACGATGTCAATTGTGCTCGAAACTTTGGAGTGAAAGTTCAGGTATAAAGGAATAAACTTTCACTGATTTAGTAGGTGTTTAGAGTGGTAAAAACATCTATAATTGAGTGATCATTTGATGGGATCAATTGGATGTGATTCCAATCACAAAACAAGTGCAAAAATTACTGGACTGAAGGTACCTGTCGACAGACAAAGTCTTCCTGTCGACAGGGAGACTTTTTTCCAGAAGACTGGTGCTCTGCCTGTCTTTTTCTGTCGACAGCAAGGGGGGTATCTGTCGACAGCCCCTGTCAGTCTTCAATTTTCTGGCTCTGGACAGAGGCCCCTGTCGACAGGGCAAGGTTCGGCTGTCGACAGGTGCAGTGTAAACTTGCAAAAATGGGCTAAGATCACCCAGAAATGATACTAATATACCCACCTATCATACCTAACATGATTGGAACCTTATAAGGTATGATTTTATCCTCAAACATGAAGCTAAACATGTCAAGAAAGTCAAGGAAAAGATATGGAATGTAGTTTATCTAAATGATCGATAAGATCCAAGAATTGTAGTCAACATGATCTCAAAATGGCACAAAGGTTAATGGAAGAAAAGGATGACATTGTCTTTCATGGAAACATAAAACCTTATGTGATGAAGGCTTGAACCTTATCATGGAATGAATCTCCAAATCTGAAGGTCAACAAACTCAAGAGAAATGATTACTTAACTACTTAGATTACACTGAATTGTGGAAGGAAAAGAACATGAATAAGAATGGATCTCTAAGACCTCATACTAAGATAAATCTTGTAAAGAGTAGATACATGATTCTCACAATATCTCACACACTTAAGGCAATTAACAAGTGATCAAACTTCTTAAACTAAAGAGGATGTCAAGATAGCTATTGGATTTCAAGACTTAATAAGGAAGGAGAAATAGAAGATGGTGATCAAAAGATTGAATCCTACCTTGTTGAAGTGAGGTGCGATCCTTAACTTCAGAAATCCTCAGAAATATAAGAAAGGCAATTGCACACTTGAATGAAGATGAGCTTCAACAATTGCACCAATGCACAGGTAACATCCAAAATAGCTGATACAACTTCTCCAAGAAGAGTTGATAGCTCAACTCAGTAGCAGTGAGGTGTAGTGATCTCAGTAGCAAGACACACCACACACACGCACACCAGCAAGAATGAGAGGGAGGGAGAGAGAGAAAGTAGTTTCCCCTTCGTAATGGCTTCCTCACCAAGCTAAACACTCAGAAACCTCTCAACAAGAAGTTACCCCCGAAGTAGAAGCAGCATAACAGTAGAACAAGTGAAAGAAACTAGCTATGATGGTTGGGAAGGGGTTTTTATAGACCTAAGCTAATTTCATGCATAAGGACACGTAGGGGGACATGTGTTTGAGGTAAATTCACCTTTTACCTCCTTCAAACACCTAGCACATGCAAGCTTAGAGAGTTACACATGGTAACTGAGGTGTTACCATGTCTCCCTTGGGTGCTGGCCTCACTCTAAGCCTCCACGTAACCCATTACAAATTACCCAGAAAACCCATTACGTAATTCCCAAGTAATTCAATTGGTCACTTGTTTCTTAAGAAACTTATCCAAATCATGTCTGACTGCTTTGAAATTTTAACCATAGACTAATATGGTTGTTTTACTAATTGTGGTGATTTTTAATTAATTTTTAGATTTTATTTTACAGTAGGTGAAAATCACCCGAAAAATGGTCGGGTCGACTGTACCTTGAAATCCGTACGTCGAAAAATTCAGATAATTACATATTAAATTTCTCCACATTTTTTTGGAATTTATGATGTTCTCGGATTTTTATTTTGACGTCGTTTCCAGAATCGCCCTGTGGAGGCACGCATTTCGATGCGCGTCACTGGGGTAATGTTCGTTACTACTAGTCGTACTTACATGTCAATTATTTCAATTTATTGACAACGTTAAGGTATTATAACTTAATTATCCTTGTTTTGGAATAAATAAATAGTAATAGAAATTTTGGGGTATTACAATACAAGACTCAAGACGGAAAAGAAAAAGAACGGAACAGAGTGAATATTATTCTGAAGAGCAGCAACTCAAGTTCTTCGAGTCCTCTGAGTTTCAAACAAGAGACAAGCGTCCATTCCATTGTTTTCCGTAGCTCTTTTGCTCTCAGTGTTCATAGAAGAATTCTTGAGTGAGAGCCAGTGTAGTCCTTGGAGAGGAACCCTGTTAAATCCCTTTCTCTCTTGAGACTCGTCTGCTTCAGCTTGTAGCTAGTTCAGCTAGTGTCTGAAGTGTGTTCTTAATTTTCTCTTCATTGGTTTGTTCCTTCTGGAAGAAGGAAGACCTGGTGGTATCCGGGTGGTTGTTTTTCCTTCAGGTTGAAGGAAGACCAATTGAGGCTGGGTGTAAGGATCTGTGAGGGGGATAGTACCCTTGTTAGTGAAATCTGAGGCATTGCTCAGGGACTGGACGTAGGTCTCCTGTGGAGAGGAGTTCCGAACCAGGATAAAAATCCTTGTGTCGTGTGGTTGTGTCTTTGTGCGTTTGCTATCTTTTTCCTCTAACTCTAACTTCTGTTTAAAGCTGTTGTGTAATCTTTTTAGTGAACAGGTTTTAATCAAAGATCAAATTTTAATAACCCATTCACCCCCCCCTCTGGGCTAGCTAGCTGAGCAACAAGTGGTATCAGAGCTAGTCTCTTCGACAAAGAAGAAGATCCAACGATCTGAAGAGCAAAGATCAATGGCAGCCCAAAGCAACTTCGAAGGTCAGTCAGTCAACAGGCCTCTCTTGTTCGATGGAGAAGATTACACCTATTGGAAGACAAGAATGGAGTACTTTCTACAAGGCCACGATTATACAATATGGTCCATTGTAGAAGAAGGTGATCTTCTAGTCACAAATGCTAAGGCTCAGTGGACAGATGACGACAGAAGAAGAATATCCCTAAACTGCAAAGCCAATAGCATCCTTTGCTGTGCCCTCAGCAAGAAAGAATTCAACAGAGTTTCAGCCTGCAAATCCGCAATGGAAATGTGGTAAAAGCTCAGGATTACTTATGAAGGGACAGACAAAGTAAAGGAGACAAGAATCATATTCTTGTAGCCCAATATGAAAGGTTCCAGATGCAGCCAAGTGAATCCATAACTCAGATGTTTAGCAGATTCACAGATATCACAAATGGATTAGCTGGATTAGGTAAAGTCTATGGTGTACCAGACATGGTCAGGAAGATACTCAGATCTCTGCCATCCTCATGGACTCCAAAAGTAACAGCCATTGAGGAAGCCAATGATCTGAAATTAATGTCATTGGAAAAGCTAATAGGATCTCTCATGGCTCATGAGATAAATATGGAGAGATTAGGAGAATCCTCCAGCAGAAGGAAGCAATCAAATGCTCACAAGGCGAATGATGAGATATCAGAAGAATCTTTGGATAACAGTGAAGGTAGCAAAGACAGTGATGATGAAGAAGCCATGCTGTCTCGAAGACTTCAAAGAATATTAGCAAAGAAGAAGAAGTATCAGTCCGGAAGAAGATTTTTCAAGAAGAACAAAGACTTCAGAAAACCAGAAGTAAAGGATCCGAAGAAAGGAGAAGTAATATGCTATGAATGCAAGAAGCCTGGACATATCAAGGCAGATTGTCCAATGCTAAAAAAGAATGATCATAAGAAGAAGGACAACTTCAGAAGATTCAAGAAGTATAAAAAGAAAGCAATGGCAGCTGCTTGGGAGAACAGCAGTGACTCAGATAGTGAGTCAAGCTCGAGCAGTGAAGGTGAAGAGGCAAACTTGGCCCTCATGGCCAATACCGAAGATAAGGTAACTTCTGACTCTTCTTTTGATTCATGCAATGATTCAGATTCTGATAACTTAGAAAGTGCTTTTAATGAACTCTATGAAAAATATAAAGAAGTATCTAAATTACTTAAAATTAGTAAGAAGAATTTAATCTGTTTAGAAAATACAAACTCAGATCTAAAAACTGAAAATGAAGAACTTGAAAAACAAATAACTGAACATAAAAGAAGGAATGAATTATTATGTGAAGATTTAAAAGAGAAAAAATAGAAAAATAATTCACTTAGAAAAACAAGAAGACTTAAGTGGACTTAAAACAGAAATAGAAGATTAAATAAAGAAAATGAACATTAACAAGCACCATAAACAAGTTCACAAATAATAAACCTCTTCTAATGATAAATGGAGCTAAAAGATCAACTAAGAAGAAACCGAAAAGAATAAAGAACATAAAAATTTTTTATACAATCCAGTTGAAAGAATAACTAGACAACCTGCTGTACTCATTGTAACAAACTAGGACATAACAAAGCAACCTGTCCTAACAAGAACAAAAAGTGGATAATAAAAGGAAAAATCAATGATACTAACCCATCAGGACCCAAAAGAACTTGGGTACCTAAAACTTAGTGTTTAAATTTCAGGGAAATTCAAGAGCATCCAAATGGTACTTGGACAGTGGATGCTCAAGGCACATGTCAGGCAACAAGAAGTTTTTCGCTGATCTCCAAGCTGAAGAAGGTACAATCACCTATGGAGATAATGGAAAAGGCACTGTGATAGGAAGTGGATCCGTGAACATCAAAGGAAAATCAGTTATTGAAGACGTAATGCTGGTCAAAGGATTAAAGCACAATCTTATTAGCATCAGCCAGTTGTGTGACAAAGGCCATCAGATTCAGTTCCAAGAATCAAAGTGCAGTATATTAAAGGATGGTGCAGTCATATTTGAAGCCTACAGAGAAAGAAACTTGTATGTCTCTATCTCGAGGAACTCAAGAATCAAGATATCTGTTTGGCAGCCAGCAAAGATCAATCAACAGAGCTGTGCACAGAAGATTGGGTCACTGCAGCTTGGACGGTTTGAATAAGCTCAGAAAGAGAAAGCTAGTGGAAGGACTGCCAAAGGTCAATTCTAGATTGGATAGCATTTGCAAACCTTGTGCAAGAGGAAAGCACACCAAGAGCTCCTTCAAATCAAAGACTGTAGTAACCACCTCAAAGCCCTTAGAACTACTTCATATGGATCTATTTGGGCAATGAGGACTACCAATCTAGGAGGAAAGAATTTTGGATTTGTAATAGTTGATGATTATTCAAGATTCACTTGGGTATCCTTTCTAGAGCACAAAGATGACACATTTGACAATTTTGTCAGCTTCAGTAAGAAAGTTCAGAAGGTTCAGAAGTTCACAATTGTCTCTATCCGATCAGATTATGGTGGTGAGTTTCAGAATGAAAAGTTTACAAAGTTCTGTGATGATCAAGGAATTGAGCACAACTTCTCAGCCCCAAGGACACCTCAACAGAATGGAATTGCTAAGAGGAAAAACAGAACTCTTTTGGATATGGCAAGAACCATGTTATCAGAATATGATTTGCCAAGATATTTCTGGGCCGAAGCCATCAACACTGCATGTTATATCATTAATAGAGTAATGATCAGGCCGATTCTGAAAAAAGACTGCTTATGAACTCTACAAAGGAAAGAAGCCAAAGATCAGCCATTTCAGAATTTTTGGATGTCCTTGCTTCATCCATAACAATGGAAAAAGGGACATTGGTAAGTTGGATGTCAAATCAGATGAAGGCATCTTTATGGGGTACTCTTCTAAACCCAAAGGTTATAGAGTTTTCAATAAACGCTCATTATTAATAGAACAATCTATACATGTTATTTTTGATGAATCTAACCCTTCTTGAAAAGGAAGAAATTAGTGACATTGATGATGCAGATGACTTGTCCGAAAAATTAAAGAATACCTCAATTAAGGACAAGGAAGATCCAACTCTGGAAGAACTGCAGCAAACTGAAATCCAACATGAAAATCTTCCAAAAGAATGAAGACATCAGAAAGATCACCCTCCTGAAAACATTATTGGTGATCCATCCGTAGGGGTAAGAACAAGAGGTAATGTAATTCCATGTGATTATTTAACCTTTGTTTCTCAATAGAGCCTAAGACAGTCAATGAAGCTTTATCTGATGAATCTTGGATATTAGCCATGCAAGATGAACTAAATCAGTTCAAGAGAAACCAAGTATGGTCACTTGTTCCTAGACCATCCAATCATTCAGTTATTGGCACCAAGTGGGTGTGTCAGAAATAAACTGATGAGTCTGGAATAATCTTAAGGAACAAGGCCAGACTGGTAGCTCAAGGCTACTCCTAAGAGGAAGGCATAGATTTCAATGAGACCTATGCACCTGTAGCTAGACTTGAGGCTATTAGGATTTTACTTGTTTATGCATCTGCATTTGATTTAAAACTATTTCAAATGGATGTCAAATCAGCCTTTTTAAATGGTTTTATCAAGGAGGAAGTTTATGTTGAACAACCTCCAGGTTTTGATGATACCGAATTTCCAAATCATGTATTTAAACTACATAAGGCTTTATATGGTTTAAAGCAGCACCTAGAGCCTGGTATGAAAGGCTCAGTACTTTCTTATTAGATCATGATTTCACTAGAGGTAAAGTAGATAGTACATTATTATATAAATCTAAGGTTAACATATACTTATCGTGCAAATATATGTAGATGATATTTTTGGATCTACTGATGAATCTCTTTGCAAGTACTTTGAAAAGCTTATGCAGGGAGAATTCGAAATGAGCTTGATGGGGGAGCTAAGCTACTTCCTTGGATTGCAAATCAAGCAAGGGAAGGATGGCACTCATATCTGTCAGCCAAATACACCAAAGAGCTGTTAAAGAAATTTGGATTTGAAGGTGCAAAGCCATTATCAACACCAATGAGCACATCAACCAGATGGACAGTGATCAAAAGGTAAAAAGGTAGATCAAAAGAATTATCGAGGTATGATAGGATCATTACTTTACTTAACTGCAAGTAGACCAGACATTTTTTTAGTGTATGCATGTGTGCTAGATATCAGGCAGACCCTAGAGAGTCTCATTTAATTTCAGTAAAAAGAATATTTAGATATCTGGCTAGACTCATGATTTAGGTCTCTGGTATCCTAGATCTTGTGAAATAAAATTAGTAGGATATTCAGATGCTGATTATGCTGGATGCAAAGTAGATAGAAAAAGCACCAGTTGGGTGTTGTCAGTTTCTTGCAGGATGTTTAATATCATGGTCATCCAGAAACAAAATTCAGTAGCTTTATCACAGCTGAGGCAGAATATGTTGCTGCTGGAAGTTGTTGTACACACTTCTTTGGATAAAGCAACAACTTGAGGATTTCGGAATTCACATCAAATCAATTCCACTATTGTGTGATAATACAAGTGCCATCAACCTCACCAAAAATCCAGTACAGCACTCAAGGACTAAGCACATTGAGGTAAGATATCATTTTATTCGAGACCATGTAGCTAGTGGTAATTTAGAAATTTCTTTTATAGATACAAATGGTCAATTAGCAGATATCTTCACAAAAGCCCTACCTGAAGAGAGATTTACATCTCTTAGAAGGGAATTAGGGATGTGCAATTTGTGAAAAGATTTCTGTAACTTTATTGACATATAATTTTTTCAGATAAATGAAATTTTCTCTCCTTTAAGAATAAGCAAAACTCAGTTATCTACATGCTTTGACCGCTATTGTGTTGAAAGTTGTTTGACCCGTCAACGGTTTTGTCGCTTTCTGGCTTTACCGCCTTTGGCGCTCCACTTTTCGGTAAAGTAATATTAATTTATTCAAATCGTTCTGAGAACGACTTGTCTTCTACCTTTACCCTTTTATCTTTTATCTGTTCACCCAAAGCCGATGCCCTAACGATTTCGGCATCGACTCTCTGCAACTTTCGAAGCCTTCTCCTCTTCCCGCGAAGAATCCCTTCGAGAGCTTCCATCCTTTCCATCATCTCCCTTCACCAGAATCTCTTTCTCCTCTGCACCCATGGCCGCTCCGATGATCACCGAAGTGTTGGAGGTTACAGTGCTGAGTTTCTGTCCCGAAGGAGCAAGAAAGTTTACCTTCGTGAAGACGAAGATCTGCGGAAATAAAGCAGTGGATGTTCAGAACCTTGAGAAGAGTGGCATGACCAGTCTAGTCGAAGCTTTGAGAAGATTGCAGTGGATGGATGTTGCTACTTTCACCGAGGTAAGTTATCCAGACCTGTGAAGCGTTTTACATTTGCTTGAAATCAAAAGCGGATGGGTCCCTTGTCTCCTCTGTCAGGGGTATCCAAATCAAGATAAACCATGAGCTATTGCATGAGTTGTTCGGAGTAAAGACCTCTGGGTATAGTGGCATTCACTCTGTGAATGATGAAGTAAAGGGTCTCAGAATTATTGGTCCAGGGTTTAAGCTGAAAGATGGAAAGCTAGATATTAATCAGATGTCCGCATTTAATCGGTTGCTTCACTTTATTGTCTGCCAAATTATAGTACCTCTAAGTGCTACGTTTTCTTCATGCACTAGGCAGATTCGGACATAATGTTTTGGGCAATCCAGAACAAAGAGATAAACTTGGCCGCCGTAATGATTGAGCGAATGAAATTTGCTCATGATCAGATATGGGAAACCAAGAGCAAGTTAATGTTTCCTTGCCCTATGCTCATCTACTCACCAAGATTTTCAAGCACTTTGGAGTAGATGTGTCTGGAGCAGTAGTAGAGAAGATGGCCAGTCTATAAGGTCCAGAAATTTGAAGAAAAGTGGTTTTTCAGTGCAAGATGAGTTTGGACAAAGACCTCTGTGGCAGAAGGAGAAGCGATTATTGGAGATATCCCAGAAGTTCAAGAAGAAGCAGCAGCAGCAGAGCAAGCAGCAGCAGCAAGCTAGCGCAGCAGTAGTACAAGCAGCAGCAGTACCAGTTGTGGCAAGCCAGGCAGAAGTTTCAGAATCACCTGTTGTGGAGATTGACTCTCATTCTCCAGAAGTTCAGATGGAAGAAGGTGCAGCTGGTGTGGCAGACTCTTTGCCCACCACCTTAGTCGCCTCTATTTTAAGAGAGGTATTGGATTCCATTCCCTCCACCTCAGCTACTTCTAAAGAAGTGGACGTGTTGAAGAAGAAGTTATGGCACCAGGCCATACAGAAATTCAGTCTGAACCAGTTGCTAATGTTGAGATACAAGCAGGTACTCAACAAGATGTGGTCATGGAAGAAGCTCCTAGCCAAGGGGAGCAAAGTGTCATTGAACCTGAAGTGTCTGAATCCGTGGCAGAAGGCCACTTGGAAAAAGTTGTTTTGGAGGATGCTCCTGCCCAGGGGGAGCAAGAAAGTGTTGAACTCCCTGCTCCTATTCAGGGGGAGCAAGTGGGCACTGAGGAACCATTGATTGAGAATGTTCCTGAGTCAGCTGCCCCATCTCAGGAAATTCCACCTCCAGCCAATGTTCCTGTTAGTGAAGGCCCAAGTGCAAGCAATATTAATCTGAGGAGCCTGTCACTCAGCAAGGGAAGCAGAAGAGAATTGTTCTCAGAAGGCCAAGAAAGGGCCATAGAAAAGTAAATCTGAAGCCTTTTATGGCATTGTTGAAGGCTCAAGGAGAGATCTTGTCATCAGTTCAGACAAGTATTCAAGGCATTGTTGCTAGTCAAGCTTCAACCTCCTCAGACTTATCTTCAATTCGAAATGCAATGAGGTGGTTCAATAAAGAGATGTCTGATATGAAGTCTATGCTTGCTGTTCTGTCAAAGTCTAGTAGGGTTTCTCCGAGTAGACCAGCGATGCTCCTCGGCCACCAGAGCTAGCGGGCCACCTCAAGGGTCTCAGCAGCAGGGCCATCTGCTCAAGGGTCTCAGCCAGCAGGGCCATCAGTTTTGGGATCAGCAGATCCAGTGTCAGCTTCAGGGTCTTCAGGACCCTCCTCAGCAGTCAGAGAAGGTCAGGCTAAGGGAAAAGAGCCATGACAGCTTCTAAGGCCCCTGACACTTCATCTCTTGCCACTCCAACCCTCTCCTCACCTCCATCTCTTTCTACAGCCCCTCCTGCACCACCAACCATCAAACCCTCTGTGCCTCGCACCAACCATCCTCATCCTTCATTTCATCTCAACCTTCCTTCTCTCCCACTCCTTCTCACATCTCAGCTCCATCCTCATTCAATCCCAACCCTCACCTCCTCAAGCTCAAACACCTCCAGTTCAACCACTTCATCCTTTAATCCCAAACATCTTTTCTATCCTCCTACTCCTCCTTCTTCTGTTATCTTTCCTCCGGAAAAACCTCTACCTCTTGGTGTCTTTGACACAAATCTTCCGATGATTTGAAAGAAACACCCTTATCACCATTCTCTCCACTGCTTCTCATATCCACAGGACTGATCCTCCCAGTCCTGCCAGAAAAAGAGGAAAACTTCCTCCTCTCTTAGCATCCCTTCTGTTCCCTTATTCCCTCCTCTTTGGTATTCTCTTACCCTTGATCCTAAGAGAAGACCTATCTTTAAGGAATATCTTCAAAAGTGCATTCTTTCTACCATTTATGATATTCCTTTCTTAACCTATCCGAACACCTAAACATTGTTCTTCCTCTTACTCAGATATCCCAATTCCACAAATCCAAAATCCTTGAGGGCACTGAGTTCAAGACTGAAGATCAGTGGGCAGTTGTCAAGGGAAATAAGGCTCAAAATGAAAAGTATTTGACTGCCAGGGCAGAATCTCTTACCCACAGAGCTCACCCACTCACCTTTTCTGAGTGGTTCATTATTCAACATAAGAACTCTGGGGGACCTTACATTTTGAAAGAGATTCGTATTGCCAGGAACTTTCAGCTGTACAGTGACTTCTGCTACTTGAATAAGCTGCCTGAGGTACAGTTCTTCCAATTTCATTCAGCCTTAGTGATGCTGAGATCAGAACGTCCTGTAAATGTTCCCCTCTCAGTAGACTTTGCTGATCTCCAATTGACTCTCTAGTCCTTCTGCCAAAGCTACACTCCCTAGTGTTTGATTCAGATGCAGGATCACATGCTTTAGACATGTTTGCAAGGCAAATGGGCCGGATGTCAGCCAAGCAGGGCAGACTACCTTCATTCTTGCGATTCATCTTCAGAGAATACCACTCTGGCCGCATTTCTTCTCAGACCTTGGCTCCACTCATTTCTGAGTGTGAGAGACTTACTCCCTCAGAATGGGACCTTCCTTATCAAGCCTCACATCTACAGTTGGAAGCTATCAATCGTGATCTAGCTAGTCAAAGGAAGCCCACTCTTTCAGCAGAAACATTCTTGGATCTCAACTCCATCACTCCTATTCAAGAGATCTATGTTGTGTGGGCAGCCAGATATTCTGCCTTCTATGCTCTGAAGTAGGATCTCCTAGATCACAAGATTTATTATCCAATCTCTTTGGACAAATTTCTCCTTCGGGCCAGTTTTGGTAAGAGTACATTTTACAGATTTATCTTGGATAAAACCCAGTATGGAGAATTCTTAGAACATCAAAGGCAACTTACATTCAAAGGAACATTCCCTCCATGGGTCCTACCTTTTCAGTTGCTTTTGGAGTATTTCAGCAGAATTTGAAGATCTTGAGATCAAGGCATGGGCTGTTATTGAACAGCATGCCTCCTTGTTATCTCCCTTGTACTATCTTCTGCAACTTAATATAATGATTTCTTTCTTCTTTGTCTCATCGACCATCTTTTTGCTTATTGACAAAATTGGGGAGAAAACTAAAGCTATTCTGAAAAACATGTTTGTTGGAGAAAACTAAAGCTATTCTGAAAAACATGTTAGTTTATTGTGTAATGTTTAGTATATTGTCATCATCAAAAAGGGGGAGATTGATGACCAAACTTTCCCCATATAAATTAATTCACTTATTTATATATTAAATTTTGATGATTAACAAAATAGTACTAATGAATTTTGTTAATTAACAAAATAGTACTAATGAATTTCTTGAGCTTTGAGAACAGGAAATAAAAGAAAATGAAAGTTCAGGACAATCAGGTAAGTCTCATCTCATATTTTGTCAAAGTCTTTGTATCGACTTCTTCATACTTCACATCGATTTCTTTGATAAGCAGAACGATTTCCTTTCTGACCGAAAAGTTCAAAACAAATCGATATCGCAACGATTCTTTAAGACATCGCAATGATTTCTTTAGAACCCGTAACGACTTGACTGTCGTAACGATTTCTTTAGACCTCGTAACGATTTCTTTAGAACTCGCAACGACTCTCTAGCCGTAACGATTTCTTTAGACCTCGTAACGATTTCTTTAGAACTCACAACGACTCTCTAGCCATAACGATTTCTTTAGACCTCGTAACGATTTCTTTAGAACTCGCAACGACTTCCTAAGGCGTAACGATTTCTTTAGACCTCGTAACGATTTCTTTAGAACTCGCAACGACTTCCTAAGGCGTAACGATTTCTTTAGACCTCGTAACGATTCTTTAGAACTCGCAACGACTTGCTAAGCCGTAACGATTTCTTGGTTCTCGTAACGATTTCTTTGAAACTCATAACGACTTGCACTTCATATCGATTTCTTAAGCGTTTCACAACGATTTCTTTAGAAACACAACGACTTACATCTCATAACGATTTCTTAAGTGTTTCACAACGATTTCTTTAGAAGCACAACGACTTACATCTCATAACGATTTCTTAAGTGTTTCACAACGATTTCTTTAGAAACACAACGACTTACATCTCATAACGATTTGTTAAGTGTTTCATATCGATTTCTTCAGAATCAGAACGACTTGCCATGATTCATAACGATTTCTTATATCCTCTGTTATAGAACGATTTGCTATGGGTTATAACGATTTCATAAGTCATTGAGCCATCGACTTGCATATCTCTCATTGACTTGTTTTTATCTGTGTTGACTAGTCAAAGTCCACGTATACATATCTCTGACACACCTGCATGTGATGTGACCTAAACATATCTCTGCATGCATGCAGAAGATATCGTCCATAATCATGCCTATTCTGCAAACGTCTTTTAGTTTCAGCAAATTGGTCTTACTATTTCCATGCTATTCTTTCTAACATGACTGACATCAGAGACAGCTTAGCTGTTTGCTATCTGTGTGATAAGCGTACAGATAACAGATCCATCTCCACTTTGCAATGTTAATTCAAATAGAAGACAAAAGATATCTAAAAGATCTCTTCTCTTTGCGTGTTCAAAGTGTTCAAAGACTGTTGACTGGAAGCTTCCAAGACTCCAACTTCTTTCAGTCTAACGTACACCTGGATGAGAGACAACGGTACCTTTAACGTTCAAATTTCAAGTAGAAGCTTAAATACAAGACTCAAGACGGAAAAGAAAAAGAACGGAACGAGAGTGAATATTATTCTGAAGAGCAAGCAACTCAAGTTCTTCGAGTCCTCTGAGTTTCAAACAAGAGACAAGCGTCCATTCCAATTGTTTTCCGTAGCTCTTTTGCTCTCAGTGTTCATAGAAGAAATTCTTGAGTGAGAGCCAGTGTAGTCCTTGGAGAGGAACCCTGTTAAATCCCTTTCTCTCTTGAGACTCGTCTGCTTCAGCTTGTAGCTAGTTCAGCTAGTGTCTGAAGTGTGTTCTTAAATTTTCTCTTCATTGGTTTGTTCCCTTCTGGAAGAAGGAAGACCTGGTGGTATCCAGGGTGGTTGTTTTCCCTTCAGGTTGAAGGAAGACCAGTTGAGGTTGGGTGTAAGGATCTGTGAGGGGGATAGTACCCTTGTTAGTGAAATCCTGAGGCATTGCTCAGGGACTGGACGTAGGTCTCCTGTGGAGAGAAGTTCCGAACCAGGATAAAAATCCTTGTGTCGTGTGGTTGTGTCTTTGTGCGTTTGCTATCTTTTTCCTCTAACTCTAACTTCTATTTAAAGCTGTTGTGTAATCTTTTTAGTGAACAGGTTTTAATCAAAGATCAATTTTAATAACCCATTCACCCCCCCTCTAGGCTAGCTAACTGGGCAACACTAAGAACTTCACCCTGAGGGTCTGGAAGTTTGGGATGGAGTTAGGAGCCAAAGTCTTAAACCATGCCACAACACCTCCCTATAGAAGGCTCATAAACGCTTGACACTTTACATCGTCTGACGCCCCTTGGAAGGAGTGGAGCGTGTTGAAATGATCCCGATGATTTGTCAAGTTAGTCATACCGTTGTACACCTTCATGTTAGGCATCTCTAGGCAGCTAGGGTGTGAGGCTGACAAGATCTCCTCAATAAAGGGAGATCAAAGGTGCTAGACTACAACGAAGGTGGAACTCGGAAGTTGCCGAGCCAACCATTGGACCTCTCTTTGCATCTGCTCGAGCTACTTCTCTAGGTCAATGGAGGTGAGGACAAAGACTACTACTATAGGAGTCGAGGTCGACTGGCTGAAACAAGTCGCACCAAGTTGATCTAAGGTGAAGGAGGAAGAGGAATGTAGCTCGATGCTGTGGTGTCGAGATCTAATGTGATTGGGGGAGGTGGAGGAAGTAATATCTACGTCGCAGCCTAAGGCGATGTCGGGACGAGCTTTGCATGATCCCTTATGCGGGATGATGATGCCAATTGACAGATGAGTGTGCCCACCAAGTCGGGAAGGGTTGCCAATACCTTGATGGTCTCTTTGAGGTCGGCAACCTAGCATGAATGGGCATAGAATTGCTTAGTGGAGACCGCATGGATATTGTTTCACCCTCAGTGGCTACGTCAATCTCCCAAGCGTCAATGTCGTCTAGGCAAGAGATCCCATTGCTTCTAGTTGGAGTCATGACTAGTGCTTCGATTCTCATAGATGACGTCAATGATGAAGTCACTCTCGAACTTGTAAGTGCCATTTTGGAACAACTTCAAGGGTTCAAGATAGGAAACTCAAATATGAGAAAGAGGGGAAGTTGAAGCATCTGATGTCGGTGCTAATATTGATCTAATCTACAGTAAGTCAAACTCAAAAAGTGGTTCATAAGATTGACCCTCCGATGTTTAAGTTCGTTGTCAATAAAAAAATGTGAACAATTTCTATTAAAATTATATTATGAAAAAATGACTTCTATATATAATATTAAATAAATAAATAAATAAAAGAGAAGAGCTTTGCATCCGACCGGAGTTGTCCGCGCCCTTGTACCTATATGTGAGGCTCGCATCCTTGTTTCTACGGACGCAAAGGCGGCAACGCCGACAAATCGTAATACTTTCCAAAAATAAAAACTGGACCGCATCAGCGCCATGAAATGGACGGTTCAGATGTGAGCCGGGTTTCCATTTTGAACTCGCCTCAGTTTGGTAACGAGTTAACTCAAAGTTAACTCAGAGTTAACTCAAAGTGTAGTTGGTAACAAAAAAAGTTAACTCAAGTAGGTTAGATTAAAAGTGGTCAGATGTGAGTTAACTTACAATTTTTCAACCCACCTCTAAAGGTGGATTGAAGTTAACTCAAGTGGGTTAACTACATTTTTCTCTTGCAGTACACAACATTAATTGCTACTTTCTCTTTTCTCAACACAACATTAATTGCTATTTTTTTTAAATCACTTTTTGATATGAAAGTGGGTTAACTCACTTTATCTTGTCAAAACAATCTTTGGAGAAAGTGAATTAACTCACTATAGTTAAACTGAGTTAACACACAAAAAACAAACTAAAAAATGAATTAACTCTGTATAATTTTAGTGATGGGTTAAAGTTAACTCTAACCTCAACCCATTGCCAAACTGATGACTAGGGTTTAAGATCCAGGGCGCTCACCCCACTCGTCACCCTTCCCATCCTGGCGGCTGCTGCGGCCACCATCACCACCGCCACAACCGCAAGGAGGCAGAAGAAGCAGCTGAGGAGCCTGCCGCGATGGTGCACGTCTCTTTCTACCGCAACTGTAATCCTCTCTCTCGCTCTCAATCTCGATCTCGATTACCGCTCTACTGATCTCGATTTCATGGCACAGTTCCATAGGAACCACTTTTGATCGTTATGCACACATTCTTTAGGAACTCTCGATGTGTTTCCCCTGTTGGTCGAGTTTGTTGGTTGTGGCCACTGAGGGAGAGGGCGGGCGCAGGGGGGAAAATGCCAATGCCGTTTTCATGTATCTTTATGGATGAGGTATAGGTTTTGACGCTTCACGGAAATGAGAGTTTCCGATGGGGATGAAGGCCTGTTTCATCTTTCTCTCCTCGGGGTTATGGTTGAATTTTTTGTTCTCGTTTGTTTAGGATGGAAATGGTTGTCCTTCCTTCGGCTCTGTGGCGCGTCCGCGTTATTTATACGTTTAGACCAGAACCCTTCTAAGATGGTTTCGCTTCAGTGTTGTTGCTTTAAGCTGCAGGACTGACGAACTTAGTTTTCGGAAGGGGGGAAAAGCTTCGCCTTGAGAAGCTCTTTTTATGGGGTTTTCATGGCGTTGCTAAATCGTTCACTTCGATGCGTGCCTTACGTTGTTGATTGCATTTCTGCCAGTGACGCTTTGTCCGACTGTTAGAAAGACTCCAGTTGGGAAACTTGTTTTTGAGATTGATAGCGTATTTGATGTGCACATGAAGCGATTATTTCTACACAAGTATATTAGGACTTAAATGTGTAAATATTTTCTTTCGTTCATCAGATGGAAAGACATTCAAGAAGCCTCGGCGCCCTTATGAGAAGGAGCGTCTGGATCAGGAGCTGAAGCTTGTTGGAGAGTATGGTCTGCGTTGCAAGAGGGAGCTCTGGAGGGTGCAATACACGCTGAGCCGCATCCGTAATGCTGCCAAGGAACTTCTCAAGCTTGATGAGAAGGATGAGAAGCGTATCTTTGAAGGTGAGGCCCTCCTTCGGCGGATGAACAGATATGGGCTTTTGGATGAGAGTCAGAACAAGCTTGATTATGTTCTGGCCCTGACGCCAGAGCACTTCCTTGAGCGCCGCCTCCAGACCCTCGTGTTCAAGTCTGGAATGGCTAAATCAATCCACCATGCTCGAGTGCTTATCAGGCAACGCCATATAAGGTACAAGTACCCAGCTTAGTCTGCTTATGTTATTTCATTGTTAAGATTATTTTATACATGCTTACAGCCATATAAATATCCGTTTAATTTAAGCAAGATATTTTGTTTAGGCTTCTTGGAAGTCTTAGATGGCCTTGTATTAGACGTTATTTTTGGCTATTGTATTCTTTTAGGTGATCAATGTCCTTTATGTTCTATTCATCTATTCCGTTTATCATTCATGCCTTCATATTATGTTCATTCTTTCCTGTAATGTGCTGGTAGTCTATGGTTTTTAAGTTACTTATCTGATTTTTTACAAATGATTGGATACTGCAAAATTTTATTTTTATCCAAGAAATGGGTATCTGTATAGTTAGTTGTCCCCTTTTTGTTCTTCTCCCTGTATAAGTTCCATATTTGGTTATGTTGTTGGCTTTCATTGACACTGTTTCTGTGACCTTTTAAGAGCTTTCTTTACATTCATTGAAGATCTTAGATTTGGCAATCCCTAATCTAGATGCGTATTTCGCTGTTCATAAATAATTGCTTATAGTGTGGATGCAAAATCAGCCATAGATCAAAGCAGTCACAAGGGTGTGATGAACTATGTCATACCATTGGGCTGAATGTAACTTTTAACTACTATCAGAAATTTGACAGGAGGATTCTGCTTCACTATTTGCTGAACTCAGTAAAACCTTATTTGGATAGGCTGTTTCTCCTTTTCCGTGGTCCCATGATGAACACCTTATCCTTAAAATCTTATTTGTCCTTATTGATGAGGTTGTTAAGATAACACACACTGACACACACCAATTGTCGTATCTGTCATTTTGATAAAAGGGATGCCTGGTACAAAATGTAGGTGAAGATGTTGAAAAAGGGTTGTACTAGAAAAAATCGTAAAACTCACAAAGCACAAATTGGAATTGTGTCTTATGGTTTGTAACTAGGGATCTTTTCAGAAGGCTGAGAGAAGAAATCTTGAAGAGATGGGGAACAGTGATCAAAGATTATAGTAATATTATTCTTATGAAAATGCTATTTTGCTGGTAAATATGTTTAGATCAATATTATTAAAGAACAATGCAGAAACATTTATACTTATATAATGGTATTTGCCCTTTCAGATCTTAATGCCATCTGAACAGCCGTCAAAGCTCCTATTCTATCATCCTTATTTCCTTCTCTTCTCACTCTTCTTTTTCCTCCCTTTGCCATACTCTCCCTACTCTATCTCCCAATTCTCAAGGGCCTTGAAGAGACAAAGGTCTTGGACATCTTCTAAGAGATGGTAAATCATCTGACAATTACAACTCAGTAAGTCTATTGTAAAGTTTCCCGGGCATGCTTGCTTTTACCACACAAGGGGGTATAGAATTAGTAAATGTGTTATTAATAGATTGCACAACAGGGGGTGCATTTGTGTTGAGAAAGGGGTAAAAGATGATGAACTTGTCGAGTATTTGGATTGCCTTGTGCTTCTTTCTTGGATGGTGGCCAGAATTGCTTTGTTGGAGCTTATATGACAACAACAAATTTAATCAGACTCACTGAACCTGTTTGTGGCGTTTGGACAATGGTGCTTTTTTTTTCTGAGTTCACTCTGGAAAGTTCTTTAAGGCAGACTACCTAGGTTTGTAAGGATTTATACCCCATTCAAGATACAAGCAGTTATGTGCATTGCTATTCAGAAGTGTTGGTTACTAACGTTTACAGGCAAAAATAGAGCAGCTATAATGACATTATATCACCTCTATGGGATTTCTTCTGAGAACACTTCTGATTAATTTTCATGATGCCAAAGAAATCTGGAATATCTTTTGCAAGAATTTTCATTTTCAATACAACTTTCTGACACTTGAGGGGACTTTGGCATATTGTGTAAGGTTAAGGAATGGCAGGGCTTTGAGCCAAACAGTTGACTGAGGCAGAACAGTTGCAATGGACTTCTCTTTATCATCCCACATGAAGTGTTCTGGAGCAGTTGCTGGGAGTGAAGAGATCTTGTTTAAGTTTTCTAGTTTTTAATTCCTGTCACCTTTTTGTCACCTTTTTCAAATAGCTTATAGGCCCCGTAACCTGTCTATTTGCTTGTGGACCCAAGAAACACAACTTTTCTTAGAAGCAGGCTCTTTTTGTTTATGACAAAAGGACTTCATCCTTAGCTCAGCAGGACCTTATTGTAATGAATTTTATCTGGGCTAAGTAGACTACAAATTAATTGTAAAAAAATCAAAGGGACTAAAAACTAAAAAAAACTACTTTCAATTGGTGTTCCTTCTTCTTGTGGATGTTTCTTTATTTTAATGGGGTTGGGAGCTAACCTCTCCTTCTTTTGCTCGCACATCCTCCAATTATTTAGTGAGATTGGTGGTGCAATCCACATTCCTCTCAGAACACTTCGCAAGATCATCATCATCATTATAGCCTTATCCCATTATTTGGGGTTGGCTATATGAATCATTTTCCTCCAAGGATTTCTATCAAATGTTATATTCATGTTTAAACTCAAGAAGTTCAAGTCCTTAATAACATCACGTTATCTCAATTTAGGTCTTTCCCTAGCTCTTTTATTGACGTCCACTAAGATTTGGTCACATCTTTTAATTGGCGCCGAGTTAGGGCGACAATATACGTGTTTAAATCACCTAATTCTATTTCCTCTCATTTTTCTATCAATTGGAGGCCCCAAGTCCTCACAAAAGCGTTCATTCTTAATGTTATCTTTCTTCGTCTTACCACACATTTATCTCAACATCCTCATCTCTGCTATACATATTTTGTTAATGTGTTTCTTTTGCATTGCCCAACACTCGGTACCATATAATAAAACAAGTCTCACAGACGTTCTATAAAATTTTTCTTTAAGTTTCACGGGTATACGATGATTGCAAAGGACTCTTGATGCACTTCTTTATTTTAACTAGTCTGCTTTAATCTTGTGTGCCACATCGTCATAAGTCTCCCCATTCTCTTGTATGATAGACCCTAAGTATCGAAAGTTACTACTCTTAAGAATGTCTTGTCCATCAATTTTAGATCAGAATTCATGCAAGGATTTGACATTATTTTTGCTGCTGGCTGTCAACCTAATGTAAACCCTTTTCCTTTCTCAAGACCGTGTACATCATGTTTGATATTTCTGGGTGTGTGAAAGACCAGCATTTCATCTAAAAGAGACCTTTCCTGCGTCAAGTGACACCAACCACTAATCCGGGTAACATTAATTATTTATTCTTTTCCATCAGTGATTGCAAACTGGGTCAGGCTGTTAGGTTCGAAATCAGTTGATGCATTGTTGCAGGAATGATACACCTTTTGCAATGCACTTGACCCAGCTCATTTTGCTTAAATCAGTTGAGCTTGTAGTTTGTGATTTATAACTCTTATGCTTTCTGGCCACTGGGGAACTTTGAGCAGAATGCTTTCTTAAGGAATTTTTAGTTGTATGTGTTCAGTGTCTCATTCCCATAATGCTCTTCTATCAAGAAAGAACTGAATGTATTATTTTGCAAAACATGTTCTCCATTTTTGGATGTCCATATTTGCCGAATTGCATTATTGATACGTGTATAGCCTAGGTGAATTTGATGCGAGTTACTGTGCTGCTCAAAAACTTGCATTTAGTTTATGGCATCCATACTTCGAAAATATATTCAACCAATCATTTGGCATCCCAGGATAGGTGGTGTAATAAAGGTCATCTCAATTATGTTGATTAGCTATGGAGATAAGCAAGGTTCCGAATGTCTTTGAGGTTCTGAATCTATGCTTTCACCAAATGGACGACATTGAGTTCATGGAGGATTTTTTGACATGTGAAGGGCTTGTTGGGTAGTTAAGCATGGTGAGAGTCACTGGGATGTGAAATTGATTCTTTCCACTCTCAGAGTGGAAGACATCGATGATGGATGGAGTGGTTCAATTTTGAAGGGGTCCTCAAGTTTACTATATCTTGGGTGGGAAATATGGTATATTGTGTTTTAATTCTGCCTTTCACCTTCTCGGAAACGCTTAGATCTCCAATCTGTGAAAGTTCTTGCACTCTTCTGTGGAAATGTATGTGTTTACTAAATACACCTCTTACACAAGTAAGTGCAGAAGTCATTCTTATATAGTTGTTATGTGAACATAGGTGCAGGACCTCAGTGCACGGGGTGGGGTAAAATTTGCACTTAAATTTGTGCTGTGGGGTTACGTTCACTGTTGTCTTTATATGGAAGATTGTTTTTGTGTTAACAAGTTGAGACGTTAAGAATATCTTTTAACTGTAGTTAGACCTTCAACTGACATTAGTCTCATTTGTGTAATAATGATGGGTTACGATATTTAGTGCTTGCGTTGACATATAATTCACCTGCCGTCGCTCATGTGTGGCTTGTTTCTCACCTTTCTGGAGATCCAGTCCACCTGGTCTGATTTCATTCGAGGAATTATGATGATTGAATTTGTTGATCCCACTTATTACAGGGTTGGGAGGCAGGTCGTGAACATTTCGTCCTTCATGGTTAGAGTTGACTCCCAAAAGCATATTGATTTTTCTTTGACCAGTCCCCTTGGCGGTGGTCGTCCTGGAAGAGTGAAGCGGAAGAACATGAAGGCTGCTGCTAAAAAGGCTGCTGGAGGGGACGATGATGAGGATGATGAGGAATGAGCTTCTGGACCCATGATTGGTGGAACTTCTATTTTGGCTGTCTTGAATTCGTTTTGGTTTACCAACAGCCTTTCCTAGCAGTTACCTTTCTTTTGTGACCAAGTAAATCATCTGATAGAGTTGATGTTTCTTGAGACATGCACCAGACAACCTGCTCTGCCTTTCGTTGTGCCTGTGTCAGTACGCACAAGAATTTCCCTTGTGTTCACCGTGCTTTCATGTTGGATTTAACTAGGAAGAGGAAATATACTTACAATTGTGCCATTGAAGTTTCTGTGCATGCGAGGCAGAATTTTCAACAGCCAGTTCTTTCTTGAGACATCTCTC
>CM024755.1:175476783-175510440 GCA_014218235.1 Colocasia esculenta
AACTTGATTGTTCTTGATGGTTTATCATTTCCTATACAAAAAAAAACTAGATTTTCTTAGTAGTTGGAATTTATGAAGCAGAAAATACAAATGAGCCCAAAGTTAAAAGCCTAAAAGCCCAAATTATCAAGAGAAGAGCAAAAACCATGCCCAAAATATGCATCAACATAAAAGGTTAATAAAGACCAACAATTCAAAAAATAAAAGCCCATAAGGCCCAAACCGAGTTGAATTGAAACAATTCAGTTTGATTCAATTCGGTTCATTTTTTGGGTCGGATTGGGCTGGTTTAGTTCACGATCAATTTTGATTTGATACAGGTGACCCGAAAATGTCTTTTAACCCAAACTGAACCGAACCATGTTCAATCTTGGCAATGGTGTCAGTACAAAATTTAAAAACCTCTCCATAGACCAAGTGAGAGGATTTTTCTGTTTGGGCCTGAGCCAAACGGGCCTCCACTGAAGAAGGTGAAGAAGACGGTCGCCGGTAGTGGACAGAGCTTGCAAACACCATAAAAGGATCAGGGGCCCGTTGGAGGAGAACCGGGGAGAACCCTCCGATGCCTAGTCAGTGGACTGTAGAGAAGCTTGAGGAAGGAAGGCTCAGTGAAGTGTGTGGCTTCATGCGCCTGAGAATGCGTACCTTTGCATGGTCGTTGCCTGAACCTTTTATAGGCATGAGCGGTGGAGGAGAGGGACAGAACGTCCCCCAACAATGCCGAAAAGGGCGCACCGGTTAGCGCCCTTGGCGGGGAGTTATGCGTTGAGGCATCCGTTGAGGGGTTCGACAGTTAATGCGTCGCTTGATCGTGGGGCGCGTGCCGCGTCGTGGGCGTAACCGTCGCTGATTGACGATGGACTTCGCTGCTCCTCATGTTTAGGAGGTGCCGAGCCGGGGCTGTTCGGTAGCTGGACCGCCTGCTCGGTGCTTGGAGTTGACGAAGTTAAGGCATGTTTCGAGCCAGTGCTGTTTGGTAGGAGATGCATTGGGCCACACAGGTTACAGGGTGTCCGGAGATCACCCTTGGGGCGTGAAGTTTCCTGCTCGGGGCTCCTGCTCGGAGTCAGCAAGCTGCATTCGAGGATGCATGGCGCCTACGAGGAGTGCCGTGTAGAGCTATACTGGGCCATGATGGGCCCTAGGGGTCTAGGTGGCTAGAAATAGCCACCACACTTGCCCCCCGCGCCCTCGAGTTGGCTCGAGAACCGAAGCGCTCGAGGGCGGAAGTCTGCTCGAACGTCTTTCTGGCATTTAATGCAATGCCAACCTCAGACGTGCAAACGGCTGCGAAGCGATGTCGTTCGACGTTCCTCTTCGAGGTGAGAGGAAATCTCATGATGAACGGGCGACGTGTCAAGCCAGGAGCTTCACGCGGTACACGCGAATGTTCACTTGGAGCGGGGGAAGCGCCATTTTGGCTCCTCGAATTTCGCGCCACCTTTTCCTTATAAGTGAGAGGTGGGGCGAAGGCGGGAGTCCATGCCTTCCACCCATTTCAAAAAGCTTGCTTGCCCCCAAGTCTTCTCATCATCTTCTTCCTCGCGTTCCTCCGCCGTCTCCTTCGCTTGCCGTTTCTACTGTCTCCGGTGATGGCATCCAAGGGAAAGGCCACCGTGGTAGCCGAAGTGAGCGGCGTGACGCCGGCGGGAGCTCGAGGGCCAAGGTGCTGCCACTACGAAGGCATCCGGGAGCGCTTTCGGATCGGCGACGATTACGAAATCGTCATGGCGAAGGAGGAGGAGTCACACCTGGTGAACAAATCAGGTTGCTTCGCCCTCTCCGTCGACCATATGCAAGCAGGGTTCCGACTGCCATTGCCGGAAGTGGCGAAGGCGTTGCTGAATAGGTGGGGAATCACGCCCATCCAGCTCACGCCCAATTCATGGAGGACAATATGCATCTTCTGCATCGTCTGTCGACTTCGGAAGGTTCGCAGCTCGGCGAAAGTCTTCCGGGCTCAGTTCAGCCTCACGGCCTCGCCAACAGGGGCCAGCGTTTATTATACCAAGCATCACGCAGACAGGATGCAGATCGCCCTGTCGAAGAAGCATTCCAACAATAAGGGTTGGATGCACAGACTTTTCTTCGTCAGGCGCCGCGACAGTGCGCCGGAGTTCGGGTTTCCGATTAGAATCCAGACGCCGAGGAAGGAAGCTTATCCCTTCCTGATCCAAGACGAGGCGAAAGCTTCAGATAGCCTGAACCGAGCTGCCGTGCGGAACAGAGACGGTTATCTGACAGAATTTCAACTCGTCGAGCATAGTTTGAGCAGACCATGGAGTAAGTATTCAAACGTGTCCCGCTTGTTGGTCCGTCAGGGGGCTGTTTTCTGATGATTTCCTTTTCTGTTTTGCCAGCTGTTGAGGAATTGGCCGCTGGTCGGGATGCGGAGGCCATGGTGGGCTACGCCGAGAAGATAGCTACCACCACGCACCTAGTATATGAAGGTGACGATGTTGCCGCTGTGGTGAGGATTCCCACTGCGGTGAGGGTTCCTACCGCGGTGACAACCGCAGTCGTGGCGCCGTCCATTGCCATGGGGCAGCCCGCGCCTAGTCCTCGGGTCCCCGAGGAGAGGCCCAAAAAGATCTAGCTAAAGAAGAAGGCCACAAAGGTGGCGGTGCAACCCCTGATCGAAGAAGGGGAAGTTCCAGTCGAATCCCCGGCTAGGAAGAAGGAGCCGGCAACAGACATGCATCTGTCAACCGCAGAGGATGCCGAAGAAGGAGAGGCGGAAGACCAGCCTCGGGCACCGAAGAGGAGGAGGCTGGTAAAGAGTACGCGCCAAATGGCCGAAGATGGAGAAGCCTCCGAAGAAGAGGAGGCTCCGCAACTTGTAACGCGGCGAGGCGGCGTGAAGTCGAAAGGACGGCCGAACAGACCAGGCCGCAGATTATGGGACAAACATGGCCCCCATCAAGGGAAGGGGTCTATTCTGAGTTCGGACTCGTCATGGTTAGGGACGGATGCGAGAGCTCCACTGGGGAGCCAGCGAGGGCATCAATGCCTCAAGGCCCCGCTAAAGGGCGAGTTGAAGAGGAAGCTACGGCGAGGGCTTCAAACACTGCAGCCGCTGTGCAGACCGTGGCGGAAGGCGAAGCCGTCGTCACTCAAAGGCCGAACTCCGGAGGGGCCGACGAGGTGGCCCAAGAAGTGGGCGTGCCTGAGGAGAGCACGGCTCTTAATCCCCCCACCGCAGCATCGGTTGAGGTCCTAGTGCAGACAATTGCTGCGGGTTCTCACGAGGTGGAGAAGACGGGCGAGACCGAGGAGGGAAGACCTAAAAGGGCCCCTTCCCCCTTGGAAAGTGCGGAGAGAGCAACTACAGCGGGCGCCTTTAAAGCGATTGGAGGGGAGGAACTTGTCACCAGGCAGACCGATGCCACCGTGGGGGGCCGAGCTACCTCTGAGGACGATCGCCTCCCGCTGTCGCAATCGCTGAAGGCGAAGGCTTCTTTGGCGCCTTCGGTGTCAATCCTGGAGGCGGCCCTGGAGCGCTTCCAGGGAAGGGCGCCCAGGGACCTTCCCCCGCAGCCCATTGTGTCACAATTGGAGCGGATGGCGCGATGCCAGGGGTTAAGCCCGGAGGATACCCCCGAGCACTCAGGGGACGTCTACCGGGCGAAGTGCTGCCCCGAGGAGAACGACGAGGCAGACGTCGATGTGGAGGCACTATTAGAGAATGTCCTGAAGTCGATGGAGATGCTGAAGCGGCTTGCCATGCAAGGTCGAAACCACAGGCAGATGTGGGAGGCCGAATATGCATTCTGCAAGGAACTTGAAGCGCAGCACCAGACCCAGCGAGCAGCACTAAAAAAAGAAGCGGAAGACCTGTGAGCGGCGCTGCAGACCTCCGAGCTGGAATGGGAGGTTGCTCGGACGGAGAAGGAGGCACTTTCCAAGGTGCTAGCCGAAGCCAAGGCGCGGGGTGTCTCCGAATATAAAGCGGGGCCTGACTTCAAGGAAGACTTGGAGCAATACGACGCACTTTGCTACAAAATAGGCCTTAGCGCTGGAGAGGAGCGCGGTCGGTCATTGGCCACCACTGATTACGCACGTGAGGCCTTCGAAGCCGCCCTCCTGGAATGCCGGCGACGGACCCAGGACCTGCGCCTAGATGGAGTGTGCTTCGCGCACTTCCAGTCAGGGAGGATGTCGACCGAGGGTGGCGATGCTGGTCCTTCCCAGCAGGTGCCGTGACCGCATCTACCTTTGCCCTTTTCTTTGTGGCTCGGTGCTAATCGAGCTTTTGTAAAAAAGAATCCGTATAGAATTCCTTTTTTTTTTTTGTTTCTGAGTGATTCGTTTTTTCTATCTTCATTCCCTTATACTTGTTCTGTTCGAATCGAAATTCATCGGTCGTTAAGAGGGTTCGCAATTACCGCGCAGGTCGCTTGGAACTAAAAAAAATGTTTCGACCAGGGGTGCATGCAGAACACCTCTTTACTTGGAGGTACCGCCCTATCCTTTGAGCTGAGAAGCTTTGAACAAGGATGGCTCGGATACCAGCTCAAGCCGACCGGAAGAACGGGAAGAAGAGAAGTAGAGATCGAACAGGAGGCTTTTATAAGTAGTAAGCCCAAATTAGACACATGCTAGGTTCTGGGTATGGCTCCGCCACTAGGAGTAGTTAGCTTGTACGAGTCTTTCCTGAGGACCTGGATGACCTGATAAGGTCCTTCCCACTTGGGGGCGAGCTTGCCAATTGCCTTTCTGGGATCCGATGCCGAGCAGCGACGCATGACTAGGTCGCCTTCAAAGAAACGTCGTTCCCGAACTCGCGCATTGTAATATTGTGCAAGTCGTCGTTGATAAGAGACCAGTCTGATGCTGGCGTCGCTTTGGCACTCGCTGAGCATGTCCAGGTTCTCTCGAAGTGCTTGATTGTTGGCAGTCTCGTTGAAGTGAGTAGTCCGGATGGTGGGGAGAGCTACCTCTAAGGGCACAACAGCTTTAGAGCCGTAAGCCAAATGAAAGGGAGTCTCACCGGTAGCCACTCGTGCCGTTGTTCAATGGCATCACAAGATGTTAGGGAGTTCGTCGATCCAGGAACCTCCCGCAGCTTCCACCCTTGTGCGTATCCCGTGCAGCAGTGTCCGGTTGAGGATGTGCTATCGAGGTGAAGTGGTTGTAGATGCCGAGCTCAGAGCACCTCTGCTTAAAGAAGGTGCTGTCAAACTGCTTCCCGTTGTCAGAAGTGATAACCCTTGGAACGCTAAACCGGCAGAGGATGTTCTTCCATAAGAACTTCCATGCAGCTTGCTCGGTGATCGCGGCAACGGGTTCTGCTTCGATCCACTTGGTGAAGTAGTCGATAGCCACGAACAGAAACTTCTTTTGTCCTTGGGCCTCCGGGAAGGGTCCCAAAATGTCAATGCCCCACCTAGCGAAAGGGCGAGGCTCGAACAGGGTATGAAGTTGCTCAGCGGGCTGCTTAATAAGCTACCCAAACTTCTGGCATTCCGGGCACCTTCTAACAAAGGACAGGCAGTCCTTCTGCAGGGAAGGCCACCAGAATCCTGCTCGGATAATGCTGCGCGCCAGCGTTCTGCCCCCCAAGTGGCTTCCGCACAACCCCTCGTGAACCTCTTCAGTAGCCGAAAGCGCCTCTTCGGGGCTGAGGCATCGTAGGAGAGGCCTTGAAAAGGATCGCCGGTACAATTTGCCTTCAATGAGGGTGAACCTCTGAGAACGCAGTCTAATCTTCCGGGCTTCGCCTTGGACAGGCGGAAGCTCCCCTCTAAGTAGATAGGCGAGGAGATGGTCCATCCAGCTCGGAGCCGGAGGGCTAGACTCCACGCCCGCTATATCCACCCCGGTGCTCGGTGAAGCTAGCTTTTATATGAATATGGAGCGAGAAGGGGCGATGTCACCTGAAGACGCCAACTTGGCCAGTGCATCGGCTCGCGCGTTCTGCTCCCGTGGCACGTGTATCACTTCGAAATAGAGGAGACCCTCTGCTCGGCTTTTGACCTGCTGAAGGTATTGTGCCATGCGGGGCTCCCTTTCCTCGAAGTGTCCGTTCACCTGGCTGGCCACTAATTGCGAATCACTGAAAACCCGCAGTCTAAACACTCCAAGGTGCCTAGCCATTCGAATTTTAGACAGTAATGCTTCGTATTCGGCTACGTTATTGGAGGCCGCAAAGTAGAACCTAAGGGCGTATTGGAACTCTAAACCCTCGGAGAGGTGAGGACCAAGCCTGCTCCGCTCCCTGTGACACAAGAGGACCCGTCCACGTAGAGCTCCCATGGGGGCTCGTCGGCCAATGGAGGGTCCTGCTCGGTAGGGAGAGTACATTCCGCAACAAAGTCGGCCAATACTTGTGCCTTGATGGTCGTCCTCGGACGGTAGCTGATGTCGAACTCGCCTAGCTCAATAGCCCATTTGATGAGCCTACCGGAAGCCTCTGGCCGCTGAAGGATGAGCTTCAATGGCTGGTCAGTAAGGACCGTAATGGAGTGGGCCTGAAAATAAGGCCTGAGCTTCCGTGCGGCTGTGACCAAGGCCAATGCAAGTTTCTCTGCTCGGGGGTACCTCCTTTCAGCCTCCTGAAGGACCCTACTGATGTAGTAGACTGGTCGCTAGGCCGCCGCCTCCTCTCTGACCAGCACTGCACTAATGGAGTGTTCAGTGACCGAAAGGTACATGAACAAAGGTTCTCCGAGCATAGGCTTTGAGAGAACAGGTGGGGCCGCTAAGTATGCCTTCAACTCGGTGAAGGCAGCTTCGCAATCTTCTGTCCACCGTACATGCCCCCCTTGCTGTGAGGAGCCTTTGGGGCCTCGCAGCGATTTGAAGAAACTGAAGCTTTTTCTGCTGCTCGGGACATGAATCGGTTGAGTGCTGCGAGGCATCCAGTGAGGCGCTGGACGTCGTGCACTGTCTTGGGACTGGCCATCTCAAGTATGGCTTGGATCTTTTCGGGGTTGGTCTCTATTCTCCTATTTGAGATGAGGAAGCCGAGGAACTTACCCGAACGTACTCCAAACGCACACTTGGTTGGGTTGAGCTTCATGTTGTACTTCCGCAAAGTTACGAAAGTCTCTGCGAGGTCAGAGATGTGGTCAGTGCTCGGAAGCGTTTTGACCAGCATATCATCGACGTAGACCTCCATATTGCGCCTGATCTGCTACTCGAACATCTTGTTGACCAACCGCTGGTACGTCGCGCCTGCGTTCTTCAGACCAAAGGGCATCCTGGTGAAACAGTATAAGCCCAGGTCGGTGACGAACGTAGTGGCGTCTTGGTCTGGGGGATGCATGCTGATCTGGTGGTACCCAGAATACACATCCAGGAAGCTGAGAAGCTCGTGCCCGGACGTGGCGTCTACCAGCTGGTCGATGCGCGGCAAAGGAAAGTTGTCCTTGGGCGTAGCCTTGTTAAGATCTTTGTAGTCCACACATACGCGCCATTTGCCATTAGCTTTGCGTATGAGGACTACATTGGAGATCCACCTTGGGTAGTGGGCTTCCCGGAGGAGCCCAACTGTTCGGCTTTTGACGACGTGATCATGGATCACGGTCTGGCGTTCTCGGTTGACGGGTCGTCGCCGCTGCTGGACTGGTGGAACCTTTGGGTCCAGGCGAAGGCGATGCACCATTACGTCCGGAGGGATGCCTGGTAGCTCATCATCCGACCACGCAAACACATCTAAATTGGCTAAGAGGAAAGCCTTAAAACGTTGATGTTCGGCTTCCGAAAGCAATGAGCCAATATAGAGGACATGCTCGGGGTCGTCATCTACGCAGACTGGAAGCAGATCTTCAGCAGGAGTTCCTTGGCTGGTAGAAGGCTGGTCAGTTTGCAGAGGCACGAGGGTCAGGGCTTCGAGAGGCTGCTTGTCCCTTAGTGAGAGGACATAGCACTGTCGAGACTCGTGCTGGTCGCCGAGCACCTCACTGATCCCACACGGAGTGGGAAACTTCATCTTCTGATGGAGCGATGAAGGTACTGCCTTAAGTCTGCCAATCAGGCCCCTGCTAAGGATAGCGTTGTAACAGGCATATTCCGGATGACCAATAAGTCCACCACCTTGGTCACGCTTCTTGGGGCCGTCCCAAGAGTTATTGGGAGGCGAGCTCGTCCCATGGGCTGAACCGAGACCCCTGAGAAGACAAACAGAGGTGACTCAACAGGGGTGAGCTGGTCGATTTTCAGACCCATAAGCAAAAAGCAGTCGTAGGCCAACACATTTGGTGCACTTCCATTATCCACCAAGATTCGGCGCACATTACAATGGTTGATGGTGGCTGAAACAACCAACGCATCAGTGTGCGGAGTAGTAACTCCTACAAGATCTTCGTCTGAGAAGGTTATAGCCTCCTCGGACTGTGCGCGTGCGAGATTGGAGGGATAAGGGGTGGGTCGGGGTGCTGAGGGTCTGTCTACGACATGTATTTGCCGAGCGTAGTCGTGTCGGCTTTAAGTGCTTTCTCCTCCCGCGCCGAAGCCTCCTGCGATCACATTGATTTCTTGCCCGTTAGGCTCGTTGTTGATCGGTTGTTCGGGAGTCCGCTCTCGACGTCGAGGGCGATCTTCGTTGCGGCGCACGAAGCGTCCAAGGTAGCCGCGCTTGATAAGGGACTCAATCTCGTCCTTGAGCTGGCGGCACTCGAAAGTGTCGTGGCCGTGGTCGCGGTGGAAGCGACAGTACTTATCTTGGTTGCGCCTTCGGGGGTCGGAGCGCATCCTCGGCGGCCACCGAACATATGGCTCGTCCCGGATTTCCGTCAGGATATGTTCGGGTGCCACCGTGAGTGGGGTGTAGTCGGTGAACGGGCGTGGTCGGCGCGGTGAGTCCCCGTTGTGCCGCCCTTTCTTTCGATCACGGTCGGAACCATTGTCAGAAGGCCTCTTCTTGTCCGATGATTCGCCCTGCTCTGCTCGGCCAGCGGCCAGGCTCTCCTCGCAGGCAGCGTGACGCTGGGCGGTGGAGAGCAGCTCGGCGAGGGTGGATGGCTGCTGTACTCCCAGCGTTCTCTGCAGGAAGCCATCGTGAGTGCCTTGCATGAGGGCACTGGTGGCCAACAGAACGTCGAGGCGCGGGATGCGGAGCGCCTCAGTCTGGAACCTCTTGACATAGTCCCAGAGCGCTTCTCCCTTCTTCCGCCGAATAGCGAGAAGGGAGGCCGCAGTGCGCGGTTGCGACCTTCCGCCCAGGAAGTTGTCCCGAAAGGACTTCTTTAACTGGTGGAAGAAAGAGATGGAACCTGCAGGGAGGGTTTCGAACCAAGCCCGAGCGGTTTCCTTCAAGGTGGTTGGAAAGGCCCGGCACTTGGCCGCATCAGATGCCCCATGGAACACCATATGTGACTCAAACCACTGGATGTGGTCTGCGGGGTCAGTGGTGCCGTCGTATGACGCAATGGTGGGCAGAGGGAGCTTGGGAGAGACCCGAGCTTCCAGGATCTCCACAATGAACGGGGAACGGAAGTTCAGATCCTCTTCGGCCAGAGCATTGCCCTCTACCCGCTATACCATCGCGTCGACGCGACGTTCAAGGTCCACAACACGGCGGAGTCGTCGGGCCAACTATGATCAGAGTGGACCGATCCCTCACGTCTGGACCTATGGTGTGACGGACCGGGGTATTTATGCCCATTAAGGCTCCATAACCAGATCCGCCTCCCGCGAACGCACCGAAGTGTCGTAAGGGATATCTCACACACGTGTCCAGTAAGAGTACAAAAAGACAAACCACAAGAATATAAGACACAAGAAAGTACATGTGCTCATATCTGTTTACAAATTGTACAACTGTCCCATTACAATAATACATGTCCAATTAAAAGAGTACAACTACCTGGGGCATACCCCGAGGGAGCACAAGCTCACACAACACTAACTACTAACTACTGCTGGTGGTACAAGTCTGACGCAACGCCACTGCAAGCCAAACACACGGAAAGCCCTGAAAAGAACTGTAGGGGAGTGACCCTCAACAAGTCACTGGCTCAGTAGGGGCTACCCAAAAAACACTGTAACCACAGACACCTCGACCCCAATGGGTCTCGCTGGCAACAATAATAGTCAAACCATTTCATGCTCACATCATGATAATAATAACAATTAAACATGCTTATGATAATAAACATAAAGTCCTCAGAAGAAATGTAGAACTACAGGATTAACATAATATCATTAATCAGCCCAACTATTAAAGTGCCTAAACCACAGTCTCACTGGCACACTGCTACAACAACGGGTTGCCTAAACTATAAGTCACACAGGCAAGTTACTGCCCAGGCTACAAGCTTTATAGGCGAACACAAACACTTGAGTAACAGGACTGCTAAGAAAGAGCTGGTCCTTGATACTCCAAACCTCACTACATCGGAAACTACACACCAAGCAATAAGAGCTGCTACCACGAAGCCAATTCATAACACACTAAAACTAATTATACCCCAAAAGAGTAAAACTCAACAAGTGGAAGATCTCACACGGCCTCCACGGAGCATAGCTCTACTAAACCACGATATGCCTTGGCCACAAGCCTCATCGGCAAATTACCCACTAAGTAACGTAATTAATAATCACAACTAATGCACAATAAATTATAAGCAAAGATCTACTTGAAACGGTTCAGATATAACAAGTGGTAGGTCAAACCACAAGACCTCCTCAACACACTAATACCCGGAAAGATTAGTACATAATGTATCACCACAAAACTACAAAGTAACCCACGAAGGAAATAGGTACCTGCTACTCTGAGGTACCACAACACAAACACCCGAACAAGGTACAAGAAGGTGGTAAACACCACACTGAACCACAATTATATTATGCCATCATTTAGGCACCACATTACGGGTAAAACCTCAACTGGCAAGTCACACAAACCACAACTCAGTCACAACTGTGCCAACACCAGGGCACACCATAAACTGGTCAACCTTGACCACGAGTCACAAACTCACAAACTACGACAAGTAGCAAAGCACGAGTTGGAAGGGAACAACGTCACCACAACTACAACTGGAGCTACTAAGCACGAGTCAGAAAGAACGACGCACCACACGGGAACGGACTACTGGCTGATCAGGCCAATATCCAACCCGGACAACACAACACAAGAACACCTCTCAGCCTCGCAGTCACGGACGAAAGGTCCAACTGCCGCTCCACTAGGAAGAAGTCAAACAACTGTGGAGACTAACCAACACCACACCTGCAGACACATAGCTGCAGGCCCATGCCTGACACCTCTAGAGTCTCTGGCCGGAGCACTCTAAAGTGAGGCACTGGAAAACAGGACTAGCTGGGGACCAGTACGTCTACCGGTGTCCGTACCCCCAACCACGAGCGCGCTACAAGCGACAAAAGAACAAACTCTGGGAAGTCGCTGTCCACTGCCGTCTTTCCCTCAGCCGGACGTACAACTCAAACTCAAGAGTGAGGGTGTCCAGGAAGATGACATAGACCTCGACGGTACAACACAAGTACCAGGACAAAACCCCGAGCATAACAAACACACGTGCCTGGCTCACAAAGAACCTGGGGTACCCGACTAGAGAGGCATTCCTGAATAGGCGCCGAACCACCACACTCGGCAAGCTCAAACCACGATGCTTACTTAAACACTTTCTGTTACCGATCACGGTACACAAATCACCATTAAAGATAGCTTGTGACTAGGACAAGCTAACCTGCACAACTAACAATACTAGCCATATTAAAAATAACACCGCAGTTTGTCATTGGTCACACGGTGACCTACAAGCTAACTCACACTAACACATATAAATCACGATAGTCAATCATATTTGACCTATCAATAATCATCTTGTGACAATAGAGGTCACATTAAACACAAATCACGATAATCACACTTATATTTTACTAATTATCCATCTAGGATAATCTATAAAAGATTCACGGATCAGGGCTAGATTCAAACATGAACCTCATCGCCACAACACCACAATAATTATCATATATAAACATAATAACATATAATGTGCCATAAACAGACAAACATATGCACAACGCTCAAACACGTAGACAACACGTCCAAACCACGTAGTCAACACGTGATAATACACTCTGGTTAGTGTATCACACGTCAGTCACGTAAACCACATGTCCAACACATGGACAACAGGCACATACTTAAAACCACTACATGCACCACTCATTATTCAAGTAAAACATGCCCATTACATGAGCAGTATGCTCCAAGAGCATAACAAGTGCACTGGCTCACACCGGTCATCGCCATGCACACACAATCACACAATATTCATAACCAGGAAAGTACGTAAACAACACTGCATGGACATGCACAGGTTGGCGGCAACATCAACTGCCGCTTGAAGGAAGTAAACGGCAAGCGATCTAGCCGTCTATATTCTGGCTGGTGATCTTGGCGGCAAGAGATCTTGACGCCAAGTTCTCCGGCCTAAAACCCTGCAGAAACCCTAATCCAGCTCTACAGGTTTTCCAACCGTTTAAACTACAGAGAAACATATAAAAACAGTTCCTTTAACATACCAGAACCCGAAACAACCCATTACAACATGCTCCATTCGCTAAATTACTCAAACCACCCATTAACCCTACATGGTGCAACTTAATCCGAAAATACAATAAAAATACTGGTTCAAGTGAGTAGGTCGTGTTTTAATGTTTCTACCAAGCTAACAGGGCTCGACCCCTACCTCAGAAACGCAATTAAACTCCCGAAGAACCTCGAATCACGCCGAAACCCGAGAAACGTCCCACGAACACCGCGCTCCAATCCGTCATTCCCCGCCCGATCTGCAGCTACCACGCGCACCACGGCCTTCCCACGAGCTCCCGCGACCGTCAGAACTCGCGAAGAAGCTCAAGGGTGAAGGTGGGGGAAGAGGAAGGGAGAAGAAGGAGAAAGAACAGAGCTCGGGTCTGCCATAAAAACACAGGCATGCCAGGTTAACGTCAACCCTTTGGCCGTTTAACCACACGCCACAACTAGACGTCCACAAAGCTTGACGCCAAGTTCAACAGTCGACGTCCTCATCGATGGACGCCAACACACTGCTGGTGTCCAGCAAGCTGAAACACCCAACGGACCCAAACCAAACCCGGTAAGGATCTAGTAAGAAAACACAAAACTAATGGGCCTCACATTGGCCACCAAACCCACTAAACCTGGATCCCGGGGATCCGGAAAATGCGCGACGTTACATATGAGAGTTGGCGCTCACGACGGAACGCGCGGGGGGTGGACCCGCCGTGGAGCGACGTGGTGAGCGGCCGCGACGCTCCGGAGTGCAACTCTCCGACGGGGCCCGACGCGATCGTCGTGGCGAGTCCTCCTGCTGCTCCAGCGGCGGAGGAGGGGCGCGAGAGCGCCGGTGAGACGACTCTGCCTGGCGCTTCTGCGGCAAGGAGGCTGCGGGGCTGACTGCCTGGTCATCTGGGCCTGGAGCCCCAGACAGATCCCCGTTAAGTGCTGCATTTGTCCCCGGAGTTCTGCTACCTCTAGGGCGGTTGCAGGCACAGCAACGGCAGGGACGACGCCAGTTGCACCGGCGGGGGCGACGACGACGTCGACAGGGGGGGCCCGCTGACGAGAGTCCGCCCTGGACTGACGGGACCTCGTCATTCGGCTCCCAACGTTCTGGTATGAGGATCGCCCGCGAGCCATGGCTGTTGTCGTTCCCACAGACGGCGCCAAAAGTGTGAGAGGATTTTCCTGTTTGGGCCTGAGCCAAACGGGCCTCCACTGAAGAAGGTGAGAAGACGGTCGCCGGTAGCGGACAGAAGCCTGCAAACACCAGAAAAGGATCAGGGGGCCCAGTTGGAGAACCGGGGAGAACCCTCTGATGCCTAAATCAGTGGACTGTAGAGAGGCTTGAGGAAGGAAGACTCAGTGAAGTGTGTGGCTTCATGTGCCTGAGAATGCGTACCTTTGCATGGTCGTTGCCTGGACCTTTTATAGGCAGGAGCGGTGGAGGAGAGGGACGGAATGTCCCCCAACATTGCCGAAAAGGGTGCGCCGGTTAGCGCCCTTGGCGGGGAGTTATGTGTTGAGGCATCCGTTGAGGGGTTCGGCAGTTAATGCGCCGCTTGATCGTGGGGCGCGCGCCGCGTCGTGGGCGTAACCGTCGCTGATTGGCGACAGACTTCGCTGCTCCTCATGTTTGGGAGGTGCCGAGCAGGGGGACTGTTCGGTAGCTGGACCGCCTGCTCGGTGCTTGGAGTTGACGAAGTTAAGACATGCTTCGAGCCAGTGCTGTTTGGTAGGAGATGCCTGGGCCACACAGGTTACAGGGTGTCCGAAGATCACCCTTGGGACCTGAAGTTGCCCTGCTCGGGGCTCCTGCTCGGAGTCAGCAAGCTGCATTCAAGGACGCGTGGCGCCTACGAGGAGTGCCGTGTAAAGCTATACTGGGCCATGATGGGCCCTAGGGGTCTAGGTGGCTAGAAATAGCCACCACAGGGCCCATCATGAATGTGGCAATCAAAGACTAAAAATCAATCATTAGGATGCTATAGTAAAAGGTGACATAAGCGTGTAGATTTAGATGTGAAAGGATCATGTGGCGTGTTTATCGGTGTTATTTGTCATGTATGAGGGATAAAACACAAGATATATATATATATATTGTCACTTCCATGAGTACCCAATAATGCCGAGTTATTACATACACGAGTGTGCCCACTAATACATGATTTATTGCGTCCGTAGTTATGAAGCAAGTATTACCCTAGTAACATGTCATTGCAAAGCAAATGTTAATAACTGAGTTACAAAGTTCAACTCATATTTTATTCTTCAATTATCTCATGAATTTTCACAATTCGCATTCTCAAACACAACCCAGATATTCATCCCAACCACGAGAGTGCTGAGAATTCGAGATGTTTAGATTGACATTATGTTCATAACCAAACATCCATGAACTCATGGATGCCTTAGTGGTCACTTCGCATGGACACACTTTTTACAAAAGATAAATGAGTCACATGGAACATCTTTTACAAAAGATAAATGAGTCACATGGAACATCTTTTTACAAAAGATAAATGAGAAGCGATGTTGAGCATCTCACAGTGCTAATTCACATGTCAGTCAAACTGAAACAATTAAGCACTCCAAGAAAAAAGAGAAAACCTGAACAAATTAGAATACGGTAGGGCAAGGAATGAGCTCAGAAAAGTCACAAAAGCCGGCGAAGAATTCCAGTGTTCCTTTCTATCTCTTGAGCATGGATACAAACTAGACAATCTGTCTAACCTTCTTCAAGATCTTTACTTTCTCAGTCTTTTGAAGAGCGTAGCTCTTCTCCACTTCCCATGCAAGATGAGACATGCAGTTGAATGTTGATTTCACTCCCTTCTCATCAGTGACTTGTCTAGGAAAGGGGATTCGAGCCTCGAATACTTCCTTTTCACTATAAATATACAAATCAAACCCTAACCGGTCAACCCATATCATCTTTGTGGCCAATACCTGTCACAACAGACGGTTCTCATAGAGTTATTTGCTGAAATGAAGTACTGTATTACTCCAAATATTCGTGCTTGCCTAAGAGGATATATTAGTCATGAAGATGGGCTAGTGCAGTATATATCTGTCATAGAAATTATGAAGATCTGTGGACTTTCACATGCAAGGACTCCATTACTCTGCTTCTTACAGCTATTGCACTTCGTTCTTTAGAGAACAAGGTTCCTCTAGTTGACAGGTCATAATCTATGCAAGATAATCTTGCAACAACTGGAGGAAAATTGTTGACTGTAGTGGCGAAATGTGCATAGAGATTGGCAACTCTTTTTTACAGGAGTTGCGAGAAGAGTCATACATTCAAGTATCAGAGGCTATGTATCTTGGTGGATATGAGGAAAGATAAAAACCTTTGTTTCTGCATTGCCAGCAAGAAGAACCAAAGTAAAACAGATCTAGTAATCATTTTCCATTCCATGGACATTTACAAAGAATTTAATTATCTTATTGACTTAGTTCACCATGTGAAGCATTTGCCTGCATAAAAGGCCATGCAACAGGAAAACGGTTATAATGAACATGTTTCCTACCATTGACATGGCTACTTGAAGACTACGCAAGAAAGTAGATGCATTCTGACATGAACATGAGGAAACAAACCTGGAAATCCGTATCCACATGGACAGCGCATAACCTCTGAACATCTTCAGAGTGCTTAGCATTCATCTCATCCACAATCTTCCCAGCACAGCTCCGCAGAGGATCTGGATCTGCTTTTCCATACTCTGATGAAGTTACCCAAGTGCCCTCCTGCAAATAGCTCAAAGTATTATTCATTTCCTTCAGAAAACAATGCCAAACACAGTTTTGCTGACAACCTAACAGCATATCCATCAAATGCTTAAGGTGAAAGTTCATGAATAAACTAATCAACAAACACAAATTACCAGGGAACCATGCAGTTTTGTTGATGACAGCATTTAAATTACCACCAAACTCATTTTCACATATGACACTTGTATGTTCTTACCTTTTTCTTTGAGAGGTACGATTTCAGTAACTGGCATGTAATTTCTATGAATGTAGGCAAGTAGGCATCTGGGCTCCCATAGAATGGACCAAGGGGCAAGGTGGGAAAGTATCAGAAGAGCATATACTTACATAAAAGAGAAAGCAGTACCTGTGGCGACAGCATATTCAAGCACTTTAAGAGACCAAAAAGATGACATCATTTAGAGAAGATTACAACATATGTTGATGTGACTCCAAATTACATAATTTAAGCATACAGTAAATGCATGCTTTTTGACGGGTCAAGACCTATAAATGATGATAGATATCAAGAAAAATGGTTAAGTGAGCACACGTAAACACAAGGCTTAAGCGGGATGGAGTTGCTCTCTTATTTGCTGTCTCACAGTACTTCTTCTTTTGCTCATACAGGTCCTCTGATCATTGTACTTTCCTCAGGATTCCTTTTTGGTTCCCAATACATTTGGCATTTCTTGTTTAATTGCGCTGAACTAGGTCAGATGCTTACAGAACACCTTAACAGGCAGCAAGCTGAAGATAATCACATTAGTTGTCCTCCCTGATAGAATGCAATTGAAACGAACTTAGGGAAATCTACTTCAGTATTTCCTCACTAACAATCTATGGATGAAATAGGGTTTCATTTTCTGTCCAGTCTGTATATGCATTGGTGTGCACATGCTATCAACAATTTTAGAGATAGGCATTATGCTCCATATGCTAAGGCATATCTCCCTGGAATGTTTGAGCTGCAAGCTAGATGATGGTTCCTCAACAGGTTGAAAATAATGATAATGCTCCACATTTTCCTCCTCTCCATTAACCTCCATATTCATATGGTCAATAGCCTTAATTGTTTCTTGTTCCAGGCAGTCAAATGGATATTGAGGATAAACATTCCCTCTTACAGGGTAGAAGGGAATACAAGTTGTTCTCAGATCACATTCTCCTGATGGTTGGGACAATCATGGAGAACGAAGGTCCACTTCCCCTTAGGTTGGAAAGATTGTAGCTAACAGTTCCAATAGTTAAAAACAGATGGTGGTCCAGGGGCATTTGGAGGAATGAACATGTGGAAACCCATGCAATAGTTCACCTGCAATACATGAGGACTTGGGACAAAACTATCAGCCTATGCACATCAGGAAGTTAGGAAGGGGAATATCATGATGTGTCCCAGAAGAGCAGAACAGCAAGTAGCTTTACTACGAGAGGAGTTATGACTAGTGTAACATGAACCTAGAATCATGTGAAATATTTCAGAAATAAAACATCAAATGGAAACAATGGCCTATTGCATGTCAACAGCACTGCAAGATTCATCACATCTGATGTTGAGTCTTGGTCCAACCAAAACTTTGTAGCCCAAGAGTAAAAGATAATATTGCACCAAAACTTTGTCTCCTCGTAAGCTAGCCAACAGTACTAAATGCCTTATAACGGATCATCTAAAGCATTTCAAAAGCTAATTGGAACTGTAAAAATGGGACACCCATATTGACCTTCAGAAGGCTGCACAGTATCACATGAAACTCATGGATAAAATGTACTCCAATAAGAGAGCAAACCTACACACAAGCATGAATCACCAGTAGCCTGAGCCAGAGGCAGGATATATTAGGGAACATGAAAAATGAAAGCTCTGCATAAACCTTTAACTCTGTAGACCACATTATTGCATACCTCCTTTATATCATTCATATAAAGCACCCGTTCCACGGAAACAAGGTACACAAGGTTCTCATCAAATTCTTCACCAAACCTTTTTTCCCATTTTGTGCCAAGCTTCTGAAGAAACAGATTATTGTCAGAATATTGAACAGAAAAATTCTGTGTTTATTTAAATTCAAAAGTGGACAATGGCCATAAAAATCCACAATTGATAGAGAAGTGAGAGTCCATTCTACTTAAAAATTATAGGGATTGTCTCTAAGCAGAAACTCCTCTCGTTGTTGCTACTCTAATCGAAGTTAAACATCCAGTATCTCAGACATGCTGCCTCTTAGGATTGTAGAATAATTCACAACATGAACGAAAAAAAACTTGTAATTGGAAAGTGCATCACTACTTTTAGTCTTCAAAAGGAGTCACAAGTTGGAACATTATGTATAGTTTCCATAAACATCAACATCAGCTTTTTATTTACACATAATATCCCCAACTTGAAACTGCCAAACTTCATTTAGCCAAACAATTATCAGGAAAAGAAAGAGGTTAGTTGCTCCAAAGACAAGGGAAAGAGCTCTGTGACTCCCAACAAAGCAGAGGGCAAGTAGACAGGCATCTTGACTGCCTTTGCTGAATAGTCAGTCGGTGAAAGTTCATATGTTCAAATGAAGAGACTATATTCCAGAACAGAGCTAAAACAGGTTGGGAAAATGGGGAGAAAGAGATTACCTTTAGAAGCAATCTGTCTTCTGGTTTCGTCAAGTTACCCAATAGTGTGCACTGAGTCGTCCGCGAGTCACTTTGCTCCAGCTGTTCACAATTTTTTTGCGAAAATCATTAGAAGCAGAAACATTCACGCCCAGATGATACATAAAATCACTCTATACCCAGAACAACAAATCACAGTCAGGAACACAAATCAATCCGAACTGATTCCCAGACACCCCACCTGGACCTGGAAGCTGGATTTGCCACCCACGGGGAACCTCCCGCCGGGGTTCCTCAGGCACAAGGCCGGGGACCCGTCGCCGCCCACGACGAAGCGGGCGCCGACGCCCAGCGGCCAACCGTCCGGGATGACCGCGGAGAGGGTCCCGGTGGAGGAGAGCTCCACGATGGTGCGGGAAGCCTCGGCGTGGGAGGGCCTGGCGAGGACAACGGCCGCGGAGGCGGCGGGCGAGGCCTCCTCCAGGGAGACTGCGGAGCACCGGGCGGGCTGCCGGCGGCAGGGGAGGGACAGCCGGAGGAGGGGCGGGCGGCTGGGGGCGGGCAGGAAAGAAGAAGGGGCCCTCCGCAGGAAGGTGGAGGGAGGGGAAGGGGAGGGGAAGGGGAGAGCGTGGGCGGAGGTGGTGGGGGGCGGCATCGCCGGAGAAGGTGGCGGGGCCGGAGGAGATGGCGGTGGTGATGTCGGAGGAGGCGCGTGGTCTCCTCGGTCATTCCCGGGCGTCGGAGGAAGTCGATGGGGATAGATCATAAATTGGATGGAGTCGACGACATGTCCCTGTAAGTAGGCGATCTCCTGAGCTTGGCACAGTGCACCGGACCAATGGTAATATGCCATGTCGGCAGATGTAAGAAGGGTGACCTATGTGAGAAAAAGAACTACTCGGGAGTGTGCCAATCCCCAGTGACGTCACCCCTCCCCCCCCCAATGGAGATGTTGTACTCTATAAAATTACTAATTGTCATTTATGTTAATAACTTCACAAAGCACCATTGAATTCATGTTAACGACTTAAGTATTTGTCTTATATATATTAATTTGTAGGTCTAATTTATGTGTTGAGTGTTTAGTAAAATAGTCTAAGACATCATTTGATAGTGCAGCAGAGGAGATTTTGAAGGGTAAAAGTTCTGACAAAATCAGACGTGTTCTCCAACATCTCTAATCGCCCTCGGCTATCACGCCACAACGATTTTGTAAAGAAGAAAGAGACAGAGAGAAGAAAACTTCTCTGTCCGATTTTTGCACACGTGTTCTCAAACATCTCCGATCGCCCTCGGCTATCACGCCATAACGATTTTGTAAAGAAGAAAGAGACAGAGAGAAGAAAACTTCTCTATCCGATTTTTGAAAAGTGGCTTGGAGGCTGCTTCTTGCAATTCTCATGGGTGTGTGTTTGGGTGTGGAGCGTGTACCTTTTTTTAAAAAAAAATTGGCGCTTTCGCACACCAGCACAGTCGATGAGGTGGAGAAGCAGCTTCTGTATGCGTGTAATTGTGAAATCAATTTTTGCCGATTTTTGTTTCCTCTGCAGTGTTTTGAAACATTGCCTAAATGTCACGTTGAAGAGGATTTTGCAAGGCCAAGGTAAGTGTTTGACTAATTGCTACTTTAGAATTCGTACTAACTTTAAGACTACACTTTTACAGGAAGTCGATCGATAGATATAGGGGAATCAGACGATCGACCCTCCTATTGACTTCATCTCCGGATAGTCAGTAATTTGGTCGACCGAAATGGCAAAGTCGGACGATCGACCTAGCCAATGTAGTTTGGACCTAGGACAGTCCAGGAATTGAATGACGGTTCTATAGAATCAAACGATTGATTGGATAGTCAAAGTGTTGATCGAAGCCAAGTCGAAAATCAGATGACCGACTTGGGAATTTCGATCGACTGATTACAGAAACACAATTTCCATGTATGGATAGGTCTCTTCCCTTGTTTGGATTCTGGCTACGTTTCTTTGCAGAGATCCACTACCAAGATCAAGTTTTTGGCAAGTGAGTATATAAAGGGAAGTCTTTCCATGTGTGTTGTAACACACATATCCTTTGGAGAACGAGTTTTTTGCACTCGGCTAGGTCAAAGGATGAACCAGCGAACCAGAGCTCCTTCCAGGTGATTTCTTCAAGGTTTGTTGTGAGAGTTCAAGGTGTTGGACGTTCAAAAAATTGTGCGTCTATTGTACCACATCCAAGAAGGCATGTACAAGCATCCGTGCTCGTCTCCAACGTTTCTCAACCACGCCAGACATGAGATTTCTTGTAACGCCTCGACGTGGAATATTTGAGCGATAATACAGTTAAATAAATAGTATAGAGTGAGAAATAGACATCAACCATTACACAAATTGGAATAATACCAAATGATCTAACTTTATTAAATAATTCCACTAACTTCTATTACAATTACTAACTCAGAGTCATAACTATAGGCCCAGAGTACTTTATTCAAATAAAAACAACTGCAAACCAACTATTCAACTAACTAACTCCTAAAAAAGCTTTGGTTGATGAAAAGTAGGGTCACTCCTGGCCTTCCTCATTCCCTTCCTCGTTCGTGTGGTAGTCCCGATCAGACTAACTTGAAACACATGAAATACATAGTGCATGATGAGCGATAATTGCCCAGTAGGATTAATATCTCATATAAACAGACATGCTTTTAAGTGATTAATGTCTTATGAAGCAGGGAAACTATAAAGAACGTTCAAGTATAGTCAAGAGAGTAATATCGCATGGTAGCAAGAGAACGATGGTACTTTCGCATGAAAATAGCACAACTAACATGATAACGGATTGATCATATAACGAAATAGCATGAAATGTTTGCACAAAAGTGCACTAGTAGAGATAGCACATTTGATCGATCTTCTTGTTAATCGAGAGAACATAGTATAGTGATTGATTGTCTTCAATTAAATCTTGATAGTATGGCACTTGGATATTATGTCGTATACCCTGATCATTAAACCTCCGCGAGTTAAAACTTTTCGGGTGCACTTCCCAGGACTAGATCGAGCCCTTTATAATGTTGCCTAGCATGATTATGTTTGTTATCTTAGACAATTATATGGATGGCCAAATAGAGTACCAAGAATACATGAGAGTAATTGATGAATAGATGAGAGTATAGAGAGAACGTGAATAGATGGGAGTGTCAAGATAGTAGATAAGATCTAGGGACATATTCGTAAATCGATGATAAAACAAGCGATAGTAACATTTGCACAGCACAATCGTGTGTCGATAGTTCGGTAGAAGTCACAACCGCCCAATAGCCATGCTAAGAACACAGGCCAGAGGTCTGACATGATCTCAAGATAAGAGAGAACAATCTAAGGCCGTTGGATCATGCTGATCCCTAAGGGTAAAATAGGTATTGATGGTACAACCTACTCGTCGGCAATGGATGTGATGGACCGGGGTATTTATACTCGATAAGGCTCCATATCCAGATCCGCCTCCCGCGAACGGACCGAAGTCTCGCAAGGGATATCTTCCACACGTGTCCAGTAAGAATATAAAAGACAACTACACAGTATAAAACACAAGAAAGTACATGTTCTCATACTTGTATATAACAATTTAAACTATCCCATTACATTATTACATGTCCAATTAAAAAGTACAACTACCTAGGGCATACCCCGAGGGAGCACGAGCTCATACAACACGAACTACTATACTACTGCTGGTGGTACAAGTCTGCCACAACGCCGTTGCAAGCCAAACACACGGCAGGCCCTGAAAAGAACTGTAGGGGAGTGAGCCTCAACAAGTCACAGGCTCAGTAGGGGCCACCCAAGAACCACAATATGTAAACAGAAGAGACATCAACCTCAAAGGGTCTCACTGGCCACACATATAGCCAAACTATTTCATGCTCACAATAATTGAATTTAAACTGTATCTAAATATAAACACTTTAACAATTCACAACTTCAAAAAGTAAGAGGGAGCAACAGGACTAGCTCCACACCACTAGTCCGCTCAACAACAGTAATGCCTAGGCCTCAAGCCTCACAGGCAAACCACAGTTACAACCAATCGTTTAAGCTACAAGCCGTACAGGCAAATCACTGCCTAGGCTATAAGCTTCACAGGCGAGTCTCAAGTACATGGGTAACAGGACTGCTAACTAAAAGCTGGTCCTTTATACCCAAACCACAATATGTCGGAAACCACACACATAATGGCAGGGTTGGCTACGACGGCCAATCCTTCACACACGAAAACCATATACGGAAGCTTACCCGAGGAAGGGTAAAGCACATTGAGTGGAAGGTCACACGACACGACCTTCAGGAAACACAGTTTCACGTCAACACTAGAACAGACTGGTATATGAAGTATCACCACAAATCATTACCCACACTGGGTATAGGTACCTATCACCACAAGGTACCAACACAGAAACCACAAGTAAACCAGTGCCGTAATAGGGCACATTATAGCGAGCTAAACCACATTTGGTGAGTCAACTCTCACCAACCATAACCAAAATTGTGCCACCACTCGGGCACACCACAAACCACAACTGCAGTCACAACTGTGTCAACACCAGGGCACACCTTAAACGAGTCAAACCTCGATTACGAGTCACAAACTCACAAACCACAGTCAGTGACAAAGCACGAGTCGGAAAGGAACGACGCCACCACACGGAACAGACTACTGGCTGATCAGGCCCGTATCCAACTCGGACAACACAACACAAGAACAACCTCTCAGTCTCGCAGTCACGGACGAAAGGTCCAACTGCCGCTCCACAAGGACAAGTCAAACAACTGTGGAGACCAACCAACACCACACCTGCAGACACACAGCTGCAGGTCCATGCCTGACACCTCTAGGGTCCTTGGCCGGAGCACCCTAAAGTGAGGCACTGGAAAACAGAACTAGTTGGGGACCAGTGTCGACTACTGGTGTCCGTACCCCCATCTACGAGCGCGCTACAAGCGACTGCACACCCACAAATACAAGCCGCTGCCCTACTGTCGTCTTTCCGTCAGCCGGACGTACAACTCAAACACAAGAGTGAGGGTGTCCAGGACAGACGACACAGACCTTGACGGTACAACACAAGTACCGGGACAAACCCCGAGCACAACAAACACACGTGCTTGGCTCACAAAGAACCTGGGGTACCCGACTAGAGAGGCATTCCGGAATAGGCGCCGGACCACCACACTCGGCTAGCACAAATCACGATATATATACTTAAACACTTTATATTACCAATTACGGTACATATGTTAGGAATAGCTTTTTCTAGTCATTTTGTGACTTACAAGCTAACCTACACAATCACACACATAAACTATGTTAATAATAACACCACAGCCTGTCATCGGTCACCTTGTGACCTCCACTGCCACACTAAACACAGTACACAATATTCACATAATAACCATACTTATACTTTACTAATTATCCATCGAGGATAACTTATAAAAGATCCTAAAGGATCAAAGCTAGGTTCAAATGTGAACCTCACTGCCACAATACCATGGACTAACACAATAATTAAGATACAATAAACACAATAACGTACGATATGCCATGCATACACAAACCACATGCACGACATCAAAACTCCGTAATATTTCACATAAATCTTGTGTGCTAGGATGTAGTGAATCCCATGCACACACGTAAAGAACTAGTAAACTACATAGCCGGTAAGTTGGCCTCAAAAGCCCAGTGCTCTAGGAGCACCACAAGTGTTAATGCACCGCTCAGTATCGGTAAACACATTGCACCGCAATACTTGCAACAAGAACGCCGTGAAACACACTGTGCTGATACATGCACAGGTTGGCGGCAACATCGATTGCCGTCCATAGGATATAAACGACAATATTTCTTACCGTCAATACTAAGTAAGCGACCACCACCTGGCCGTTTACTCAAAATCAACGGCTAGAAACCTAGCCGTTAATCTCCCAACGAAGAACTCAGCGTCAACCGATGTTGACGTCGAGATCTTTAGTACTCAATACATACAGAACGCACAGAACGGCCCCAGGCCGATCACACGATCTAGCCCTATAAACAACAGAAAAATGAAGGGAAACACTTCCCCTTACATCTGTATATTATAATTAAACTGAAAAAGCAAGATCCAACACTTGGATTGATCAAACCACCCAATCTCCCGGCATGGTAAACCTTTTTCCTGAAAACACGATTGACAAGCAGTCTATGCAAACGAAGCATGACAAGTTAAATAGGAGAAATCAAGAGGTCCAGTCCCTACCTCTGAAACGCAAATAAACTCCTAAAGAACCTCAAATCGCGCCGAAACCCTAGGAGCTTCCCTCGAACACCGCCCTCCAATCCGTCATTCCCCGCCTGATCCGCCGCTGCTGTGCGCATCACAGCCTTCCCACGTGCTCCCGTTGACCGCCGGAAGTAGTGAAGAGGCACAAGGGTACAGGTGGGGGAAGAGGAGGGGAAAAGGTGGTGAAGGAAGAAGGCTCGGGTTGCCCCTAAAAACATAGGCGCCTCAGGTTAACGTCAACCTCTGCGCCGATAACCAAACCGCCACAACTAGGCGTCCACATCGATGGATGCCAAAAACATGTTAACGACAACACTATTGCCGCCAACACACAATAGACGTCACACACCTGGATGCCAACCCACTGTTGATGTCCAGCGCACTGAACACCAACACAGATCCATAACCAACCCCGGTAAGGATCCAATAAGAAACACAGAACACAAGTCGCACTGGTCAAGGTGTGACCACCCCATACGCTAAACCGAGGATCCGCGAAGATCCAAAAAATGCGCGACGTTATATTACTATCACCTAAAAAGAAATGTCGTCCTCGACATTCAACATAAACCACGGCACGCCGGACTATCACCTAAAAAAAAACAAAACTATGTACAGAACAAGAAGGATACTTTTTCTCTGCACTTACCTTTCAATTTAATTCACACTACCAGTCTCATTCTATTTCATTCTGCACTTGTCCTGCTTCTCCTTTCTCTTTCTTTCATTTCATAACTGCTTTATTTCACGGATTCCATCTATTAGCCATTATCTTTCTGTCATGGGCAATTCTATCTTGCCAGTGGCGCTTTATCTCCTTAGACTCAACCTATCTCCACATTTTCCTGCTGTATCCGGACTATTTCTTTCTGGACCACTTTTCTTTCTCAGATCTTCCCAGTTTATTCTGCAACCTTTGAGTGCTTTGTTACATTGAACCTTACTTAAGTTCTCAGATTACTTGGTGTCATTCTATTACCTGCTTATCATTATTAACTACTACCTTATTTTATACATTCTCATATTTTCAGTTTTCTGATCTGTGGGTTGTAGACCCACCACGCTTCTGCTGCGCTACTCTGATCCTGCTGAATATCTGACAGAATATTTCATACATTCTGCTTTTACTATTATTCACAATTGCTGCACACTTTCATAATTGCTTTGATTCCGGCTATATTCAATACTGACTATTTAAGCTTCTCAAATCACCTTAATTAACTGATCAATATTGGCAGACAATATCGAAGCTTCTAAACTGCTTCCTTTAATACTTCAATTCTGATTGTGCCACACATTTCCCAAATCTGAATTCTGCCCTGCCATTACATTATTGACACACTTTTCATATTTCCTTGTTAGCTTCAACTTATACTTTCTGACTGACTAATCACAATATTTCTACCATTTCTTAAAACATCTGCTTTCATTACTGTAACACTTTCTTTTTAGGGAAGAATTAAACTGCTCAACTGACTTTACATGCATTAAACTTTATTTCAATCGGGTGCCATCTGACTTTAAGCCATTCACTGTTTAACTGATTATATTCTCTCCGTTTTGTACTTGCCACTTTCAATTTCCATTCAGCCATGCAAACTCTTATTGATCACTTTCTCGATCTTTCAGTTATATCTGTTTCATAATCTATCATACTCTTTCTTTTTCCAGATTAATAATCTGCCAACTGTATTAAACATAATATCTTCTCTGTAAACATTCTTCTTAATTATTGTGTTGCCTAGCTGTTCATTCTGTACCAATCACATTACAATTCCTGCTATCATACAAGCATTTTTCATTGACAGTTACCAAAACCATAATATGGAGCCTATTTCTTTAAATACCATAATCTATTCTGCCCGAGTTCTCTATTTCACTTAGCCTGATATTGCTCAACAGCCTTTTAGCTAATCCATTTCTTTTCATTCTGACCCGCATAACTCTATCTTACTCTGAACATTCTTAATCTTAGCTTCAATCTTTTTCAAACATAAACTTTATCTTTTCTCTACTCAAACTATATTCAATTGCTGATCAACAATAACCTTATCTGTAACACTGTATTTCTTAACAAACCAATCTATGCAATCCTCATAAACTGTTGCTTACCAAACTAATATCTTTCTTACGGAGTTGTCAGGAAAGTCCACTATACACTGATCTTCTTTTTCCCTCTCTTTACTTAACTGATCACCTTTACTCAGACCTCTAATTATCAAAACACCCTTATCCTCATCGAACGATCATAATTCTTTGCTCTTCTATTTACCCACACTTCATTTGAAGTCAACCTGTCTCACTTAATCATTCTCAACTTGCCAAAGCATTAATCACATTATTACTCAAGCTACTTCTCAATTCTTACTAACACAAATCTCAAACAATACTTCTACCAAGGGTCTCATCTGCCATTTATCACACACACATTATTCCTTGCTAATAACATTCTGCTGATCTAACACAGCAACATCCTATACTTGTCTCTGTTAACTCTGTAGTTTACTAACATATATCAGGCATATCCCTCCCAGGGTACTACTTTACCTTTCTCTTCTAATCTCTGCAACTAAAAATCTTTAAATACTATACTTTAACTGCACTAGTGCCAGGGTGCTACTACACAACTTATGCCACTATCCACGTTGTGGCCCAACAACTGCTCACATTTGCTAATTTAACAAACAGAAACACATGGTTTACGTGCCAAAAGCTCACGTAAAAACTACTTTATATCACAGAAAACCGCAGACTTACTACCAGCAGTGGACATTAATCCATGTATTGGGACATTGTAACTTCAATGTCTTTTCATATTCTAACTGGACCATGCTCTGATACCAACTGTGACGGACCGAGGTATTTATACTCGATAAGGCTCCATATCCAGATCCGCCTCCCGCGAACGGACCGAAGTCTCGCAAGGGATATCTTCCACACGTGTCCAGTAAGAATATAAAAGACAACTACACAGTATACAACACAAGAAAGTACATGTGCTCATACTTGTATATAACAATTTACAACTGTCCCATTACATTATTACATGTCTAATTAAAAGGTACAACTACCTGGGGCATACCCCGAGGGAACACGAGCTCATACAACACGAACTACTATACTATTACAGGTGGTACAAGTCTGCCACAACGCCGTTGCAAGCCAAACACACGGCAGGCCCTGAAAAGAACTGTAGGGGAGTGAGCCTCAACAAGTCACAGGCTCAGTAGGGGCCACCCAAGAACCACAATATGTAAACAGAAGAGACTTCAACCTCAAAGGGTCTCATTGGCCACACATATAGCCAAACTATTTCATGCTCACAACAATTGAATTTAAACTGTAATTAAATATAAACACTTTAATTATTCACAACTTCAAAAAGTAAGAGGGAGCAACAGGACTAGCTCCACACCACTAGTCCGCTCTACAATAGTAACGCCTAGGCCTCAAGCCTCACAGGCAAACCACAGTTACAACCAATCGTTTAAGCTACAAGCCGTACATGCAAATCACTGCCTAGGCTATAAGCTTCACAGGCGAGTCCCAAGTACATGGGTAACATGACTGCTAACTAAAAGCTGGTCCTTTATACCCAAACCACAATATGTTGGAAGCCACACACAGAATGGCAGGGTTGGCTACGACGGCCAATCCTTCACACACGAAAACCATATATGGAAGCTTACCTGAGGAAGGGTAAATCACATTGAGTGGAAGGTCACACCACACGACCTTCAGGAAACACAGTTTCACGTCAACACTAGAACAAACTGGTATATGACGTATCACCACAAACCATTACCCACATTGGGTACAGGTACCTATCACCACAAGGTACCAACACAGAAACCACAAGTAAACCAGTGTCGTAACAGGGCACATTATAGCAAGCTAAACCACATTTGGTGAGTCAACTCTCACCAACCATAACCAAAACTGTGCCACCACTCGGGCACACCAAAAAACCACAACTACAGTCACAACTGTGTCAACACCAGGGCACACCTTAAACGAGTCAAACCTCGATTACGAGTCACAAACTCACAAACCACAGTCAGTGACAAAGCACGAGTTGGAAAGGAACGACGCCACCACACGGGAATGGACTACGGCTGATCAGGCCAGTATCCAATCCGGACAACACAACACAAGAACAACCTCTCAATCTCGCAGTCACGGACGAAAGGTCCAACTGCTGCTCCACAAGGACAAGTCAAACAACTGTGGAGACCAACCAACACCACACCTGCAGACACACAGCTGCAGGTCCATGTCTGGCACCTCTAGGGTCTCTGGCCGGAGCACCCTAAAAAGAGGCACTAGAAAACATGACTAGCTGGGGACCAGTGTCGACTACTGGTGTCCGTACCCCCAACTACGAGCGCGCTACAAGCGATTGCACACCCATAAACACAAGCCGCTGCCCTACTGTCATCTTTTCCTTAGCCGGACATACAACTCAAACACAGGAGTGAGGGTGTCTAGGACAGACGACACAGACCTCGACGGTACAACACAAGTACCGGGACAAACCCCGAGCACAACAAACACACGTGCCTGGCTCACAAAGAACCTGGGGTACCCGACTAGATAGGCATTCCGGAATAGGCGCCGGACCACCACACTCGGCTAGCACAAATCACGATATATATACTTAAACACTTTTTATTACCAATTACGGTACATATGTTGGAATAGCTTGTTCTAGTCATTTTGTGACTTACAAGCTAACCTACACAATCACACACATAAACTATGTTCATAATAACACCAAAGCCTGTCATCGGTCACCTTGTGACCTCCACTGCCACACTAAACACAGTACACGATATTCACATAATAACCATACTTATACTTTACTAATTATCCATCGAGGATAACTTATAAAAGATCCTAAAGGATCAAAGCTAGGTTCAAATGTGAACCTCACTGCCACAATACCACGGACTAACACAATAATTAAGATACAATAAACACAATAACGTACGATATGCCATGCATACACAAACCACATGCACGACATCAAAACCCCGTAATATTTCACATAAATCTTGTGTGCTAGGATGTAGTGAATCCCATGCACACACGTAAAGAACTAGTAAAATACATAGCCGGTAAGCTGGCCTCAAAAGCCCTGTGCTCTAGGAGCACCACAAGTGTTAATGCACCGCTCAGTATCGGTAAACACATTGCACCGCAATACTTGCAACAAGAACGCTGTGAAACACACTGTGCTGATACATGCACAGGTTGGCGGCAACATCGATTGCCGTCCATTGGATATGGACGACAATATTTCTTGCCGTCAATACTAAGTAAGCGACCACCACTTGGCCTTTTACTCAAAATCAATAGCTAGAAACCTAGCCGTTAATCTCCCAATGAAGAACTCAGCGTCAACCGATGTTGACGTCGAGATCTTCAGTACTCAATACATACAGAACGCACAGAACGGCCCCAGGCCGATCACACGATCTAGCCCTATAAACAATAGAAAAATGAAGGGAAACACTTCCCCTTACATCTATATATTATAATTAAACCGGAAAAGCAAGATCCAACACTTGGATCGATCAAACGACCCAATCTCCCGGCAAGGTAAACCTTTTTCCCAAAAACACGATTAACAAGCAATCTATGCAAACGAAGCATGACAAGTTAAACAGGAGAAATCAAGGGGTCCAGTCCCTACCTCTGAAACACAAATAAACTCCTAAAGAACCTCAAATCGCGCCGAAACCCCAGGAGCTCCCCGCGAACACCGCCCTCCAATCCGACATTCCCCGCTTGATCTGCCGCTGCTGCGCGCATCACGGCCTTCCCACGTGCTCCCGTCGACCGCCGAAAGTAGTGAAGAGGCACAAGGGTACAGGTGGGGGAAGAGGAGGGAAAAGGTGGTGAAGGAAGAAGGCTCGGTTGCCCCTAAAAACACAGGCGCCTCAGGTTAACGTCACCTCTACGCCGATAACCAAACCGCCACAACTAGGCGTCCACATCGATGGACGCCAAAAACATGTTAACGGAAACACTATTGCCGCCAACACACAGTAGATGTCACACACCTGGACGCCAACCCACTGTTGATGTCCAGCGCACTGAACACCAACACAGATCCATAACCAACCCTGGTAAGGATCCAATAAGAAACACACAACACAAGTCGCACTGGTCAAGGTGTGACCACCCTATACGCTAAATCGAGGATCCGCGAAGATCCAAAAAACGCGCGATGTTACAATGGACGTCTGCCAAAGCTAAGAAGTCTTATGGAGGCCTCGACAAGGAGTTCTTGGTCCAGTCAGGAGTATTCCCAATGGAGAGGTCGTCCAAGCCAAGATAGAAGTGTGTAAGAAACATTGTCCATCTTGCCTCGAGTGCTCGAGGGCAGAGGATGCGATAACGGAGTTAAATCAAGCGAATATAATGAAGATAAGTTTATTTAAAATAATTAGGAAATTTATATGAATAATTGTACTTAATTATCAAATATATTATTGAGTAATTTCGGTAAGATCTCATGGCAAAGATTCATGTTTAATGTGTGCATGTGTAAGAGAATCAAATGAGCAAGAGATAATTGTGCACACATTTTTAATTATTAAAATCATGTGAATATTACCCATTATACATAAACATGTTGTTACTGTTCATAACAGTACATTTTAGGGGTTAAACAATGATTAAAGGACAAGATTAACATGATGTGTATGAGAATTAGGGTTTCTGGAAGCAACAGTCAGGTCGCGACGTCGACTGACGTCGCGTTTAGGTCACGACAGGTCGGGCCGACGCATCGATAGTTCAGGTCACGATGGGTCAAGCCGACGCGATCTGATTCAGCCGAGACGTCGACGTAACGACAAATTCACACCTCCCCTCTTGGTTGTTCATCGCATGTATTTTTCTCTTCAATTGGTATTAGAGTAGGCTCTTGATATTAGAATGATCTTGTGTGCGATGGCCAGCAAAGGATATGTGTCTGAGGGTCATTCTATTAACCGTTCACCATATTTTGATGTCAGTAATTACTCTTATTAGAAAAACCATATGCACGTCTTTCTCAGAGCTCAAGATTATGGGATCTAGAAAGTTGTGAGTAACGGTCCATACATACTACCAGAGGATGAGGGAAAGTGGATGGAGGATAACATTAAGAAATCCAAGATTAATTTCAGTGCTATGAAATTATGCAGTGTGCCATACATCCTAATGAATACTCTCACGTTTCTATGTGCAGTTCAGAGATGGTGACAACAGTCGATCGGAGACGGTGTAGATGACTAGAGGCGATGGAGTGAGCGACCAGAGGCGACGAGGGTAGGGGTTTATCGGAGAAGGCGGCGGTGCAAAGTTAGCAGTAGGTGATCAGAGATGGTGCGGACGATCGGAGACACTGGTGTGAGCGATCGGAGGTGATGGCACCTGTAGTGGCCAGAGCGACGAGAGAGAGAGAGAGAGAGAGAGAGAGAGAGAGGAGAGAGAGAGAGAGAGAGAGAGAGAGAGAGAGAGAGAGAGAGAGAGAGAGGAGAGAGGAGAGGAGAGAGAGAGAGAGAGAGAAGAGAGAGAGAGAGAGTAGGTTTGGGGAGGGAAGTGCTGGATAGGAAATAATTAGGGGTTTTCTGACGAAATAAAATTTGTTGACAAATTCTACTAAAAGAAAATGCAAATTTAGCGACAAGCATGTTCCATCACTAATCCATCGCTAAATATATTTTGCGACGGATTAGCGACAGATTAACAACGGAATACGTCCGTCCCAAAAAAATTCTCGCTAACCCGCGGCGAGTGTAGAACGTTTCTAGTCTATTACTATTTAACGATGGAGTAGTGAAGGAATCTCATCCATCGCTGATAAGCGTCGCATTATTTTTATCGCAAATCTGTTGCTAATCAATGACGAAATTGCATAGCCATAGAATTTATCATTGATTAGCGACGTATTATTCTGACAGTAATCTATCAGAAATTACATGATTTTTTAGTGATGGATTAATGTCATCGCTAATGGGCCAGATAAATTCTTCACTAATCTGCGCTGTTTAGCGACGAATTTGCAACAAAAAAATATGTTGCTAATCCGTTGCAAATATGTTGCATTTTAAAAAAATAATATTCAAAAAATTTCATAAATGCATATAAACATTAACAAACCTTGTAGGCAATAGACGCACACACATACACTAAAAAACTTACAATGTTACATTAAATATTCAATCAATCATGTAATAAACTATTTAATCAAATAAAATATTAAAATATAATTTAATACAATATAAAAAGTCTAATAAATTCTCCCGGCCCTCATCCCATCACCGTGTGATGCAAAATCCTAAATTAGAAATGTAAAATAAAACAACATTCGACACATGGATACAAAATAAAATTTTATATAAACTTTTGAAAATTAAAAGTTAATCAAATAAAAAGATATTCAGCTCAGGGGCGGACCTAACATGTATCAAGTGGGGTCCTGTGACCCCACTGGATAAAAAAATTTGTA